>JACEFZ010018736.1:0-97500 GCA_014155875.1 Cepaea nemoralis | reverse complement strand
ATTCTGCTGAGAATTATCATGCAAAGAGTTAGGACAAAAATACAACCCGAAACAGGAGAGGAACAATGTGGGTTTTTAGAAGGCAAGGGCACAGTAAATGCTTTGTATATACTGAGAACAATAATGAGCGTTCTATAGAAGTAAACAAACATCTGTATCTTTGCTTTATTGACTACACAAAGGCTTTCGATAAAGTGAGTCATGTCGACATGATAAGGATGCTTGAAGATCTACAAATTGATGGAAAAGACCTTAGACTTGTAAAAAAAATATATTGGAAACAACAAGCTGCCATCAGAATTGATAACGATGTAGGTCAATATCAGCCTATTAAGAGAGGTGTGAGACAGGGATGTGTAATGTCTCCAGATCTTTTTTCCCTGTACAGTGAAAATATTTTCAGAAATATAGAGGATATGGAAGGAATCAACATTGGGGGACGATACATCAATAACATTAGATATGCAGATGATACAGTCTTGATTGCAGACAATGAACAGGACCTGCAAAATTTAGTAGATGCGGTTGTTGCACACAGTGAACAACTAGGGTTAGAACTGAATATTAAGAAGACACAGATTATGGTCGTCACTGGGAAGAAGGAAATACCACAATGTGATATACGAGTAAATGGGCATATTCTTAAGCAAGTGAATCGATACTAGTTATCTCGGCACAGTCAAAACATCTGATGGGAGATGCCTTGAAGAGATTAGAACAAGAATTGCCATTGCCATTGCGAAGGTAGCCTTTTGCAAGATGAAAAGCATACTGACCAATAAAAAGATATTAATTGAAGCGAGAAAAAGAGTGTTGAAGTGCTACATAGAACCTGTACTTTTGTATGGATGTGAAGCTTGGACAATAAGCAGTCAAGCTCAAAAACAGCTGATGGCTGTGGAGATGTGGTTCCTGAGGAGAATGCAAAGAATACCATGGACAGCAAGAAAAACTAATGAACAAGTCGTTCAAGAAACACATTAAGATCGTAAGCTGGTTACAGATATTAGACGTAGACAGTCAAAATATTTTGGGCATGTTATGAGAAGAAATGATTTGCAGAACTTGGTGACGACTGGCACGATCGAAGGGAAGAGACCAAGGGGAAGACCGAGAAATAAATACCTGGATGGCTTGGCCGCATGGCATGGTCGAGACAGGAACACTGAGTTGATCCACGACTCTAGTGATCGAGTGAGATGGCAGAACATGACCGCCGACGCTTACCGGCATGGCACATGATGGATGGATGGATGGATGGTGGAAATATTGACCAGAAAGATTGATCTTGTGATATGTATGGCCATTTGTGGAAACATTGACCAGATAGATTGATTTTGTGATGTATATGGCCAGTTGTGGAAATATTAACCAGAAAGATTGAACTTGCGACGTATATGGCCAGTTGTGGAAATATTGACCAGATAGATTGAACTTGTGATATTTAAGACCAGCTGGGGAAATATTGACCAGAAAGATTGAACTTGCGACGTATATGGCCAGTTGTGGAAATATTGACCAGATAGATTGAACTTGTGATATTTAAGACCAGCTGGGGAAATATTGACCAGAAAGATTGACCTTAAGATGTTTAAGACCAGCTGGGGAAATATTGACCAGAAAGATTGACCTTAAGATGTTTAAGACCAGCTGGGGAAATATTGACCAGAAAGATTGAACTTAAGATGTTTA
Source organism: Cepaea nemoralis (assembly GCA_014155875.1). Lineage (NCBI taxonomy): Eukaryota > Metazoa > Mollusca > Gastropoda > Stylommatophora > Helicidae > Cepaea > Cepaea nemoralis. The sequence goes on along the minus strand of JACEFZ010018736.1, from coordinate 95,808 downwards.
AGACCAGCTGGGGAAATATTGACCAGAAAGATTGAACTTAAGATGTTTAAGACCAGCTGGGGAAATATTGACCAGAAAGATTGACCTTAAGATGTTTAAGACCAGCTGGGGAAATATTGACCAGAAAGATTGAACTTGTGATGTTTATCTCCAGTTGTAAACATATTGACTATCCAGGTCCTGCTTCCAACAGGTGTCCCTGCTTGCCAGAAAGGTTTTGTGCAGAGCCCTTCCGATCCAGACACATGCATAGGTAAGTTATCATCCCCTGACAAGTACCGCCATCATTATCATTGTTATCCCCATTAGTATCATCTTCTTTAGCAATTTATTGCCATTAGGTAGACACCGACGATGTCTCCCTGTCCTTTCCCTGGCCATCCCACCCAGCCCCGACCATTTCTTCCAGCCCTATCCCTAACCATCCCACCCAGCCCAGATCATATCTTCTCTGTTTAGATCTTCATCTATTTCTGTTACCCGGGGGATTCCCCGCTGTATGGCCATTGGACAGCACTGTTTAACCTGAGACACTGTTTACCTGCCCTGTTTCCCATTGTTTCGCCTTAATCTCAACAAGCGAATCTCACAGAATCTCATCTCCTCCAACACCGCCGTGCCTTCTTTCCCGATCCATACATAGTTTTTACCAATTGGGGACATGTCCCTAGCTGAAATGAAGAGCATCTGCGTCTTTTTCCTTGCGGGTCTTCCCCCATTGCTTTTTACATGTACAAGAGTCTCGTTTTTCCATCGTTGGCTTTAATGTTAGCTGTTTTCTATATCTTCAGACTTACTGTTAGCTTTGATGTTAATTGTTTTCTATATGCTAAGCCATACTGTTGGCTTTGATGTTAATTATTTTCTGTATCCTGAGACTTGTTGTGGGCGGTGGGATTTGGTAAGTGTTGTTATTCTACAGAATGGGTATGACATCCGCACACCCACCCTCCTGTGTGTAGTTCCCTCTTGTGTCTAGTCCCTTCATGTGTGTAGTCCCCTCCTGTCTTTAGTCTTACGACATATATGGTATGTTACAGTGCCTTATTATTCTGTGCCTGCTCTAACTGATTGAATACTATGGGATGATTAATCGTCTTAAACAATTTCCGGATATTGCTGCTAATCTTCTTGTCCCTAACTGTTCTCTCTACAGACGAAAACGAATGTGCGTCCTCCCAAAACCCCTGTCAACAAGACTGTGTGAACCTGGTCGGCAGCTTCCGGTGTACTTGCAGAGATGGGTTTGCCGCCGATTCCTCAGATACCACCAGGTGTAAAGGTATGGATTTGATCATGTCGTACATTCAAACAATTAATTACTGTGTGAACATGATTTGAGCTAGATTTGATGTAGAGGCCTGCCGTGAACTGATATTGATGGCTAGCTTATAATGAATGTTTTGGTAGTTCATTGATGTTCCTTTCCCTAGTGTTAGTTCTAATTTGATTTGATTATTTCTACAATATACTTCTATAGCCAATTTATAACGCTATTCTGAGCAGTCACATTCGCTACGGCCATGAGTTGTAGTTAATATGTCTTTTTTGTAGCACGATGTTACAAACTACCGTCTGTTAAGATGGCAAGATGTCAATGGATAATAACGCTAAAAAAATTGCAGCCTTGCTGTAGGCACCAGGAATCACTGAGAGAGACTCGAACAATCGCTAACACACTACGCATGTCCAGGAACACTGAGAGAGACTCGAAAAATCGCTAACACACTACGCATGTACAGGAACACTGAGAGAGGCTAGAACAATCGCTAACACACTACGCATGTCCAGGAACACTGAGAGAGATTAGAACAATCGCTAACACACTACGCATGTACAGGAACACTGAGAGAGGCTAGAACAATCGCTAACACTCTACGCATGTACAGGAACACTGAGAGAGGCTAGAACAATCGCTAACACTCTACGCATGTACAGGAACACTGAGAGAGACTCGAACAATCGCTAACACACTACGCATGTACAGGAACACTGAGAGAGATTAGAACAATCGCTAACACTCTATGCATGTCCAGGAACACTGAGAGAGGCTAGAACAATCGCTAACACACTACGCATGTCCAAGAACACTGAGAGAGATTAGAACAATCGCTAACACTCTACGCATGTCCAGGAACACTGAGAGAGATTAGAACAATCGCTAACACTCTACGCATGTCCAGGAGCACTGAGAGAGATTAGAACAATCGCTAACACTCTACGCATGTGCAGGAACACTGAGAGAGGCTAGAACAATCGCTAACACACTACGCATGTCCAGGAACACTGAGAGAGATTAGAACAATCGCTAACACTCTACACATGTCCAGGAACACTGAGAGAGGCTAGAACAATCGCTTAAACTCTACGCATGTCCAGTAACACTGAGAGAGATTAGAACAATCGCTAACACACTACGCATGTACAGGAACACTGAGAGAGATTAGAACAATCGATAACACTCTACGCATGTACAGGAACACTGAGAGAGATTAGAACAATCGCTAACACTCTACGCATGTCCAGGAACACTGAGAGAGATTAGAACAATCGCTAACACTCTACGCATGTCCAGGATCACTGAGAGAGATTAGAACAATCGCTAACACACTACGCATGTCCAGGAACACTGAGAGAGGTTAGAACAATCGCTAACACTCTACGCATGTCCAGGAACACTGAGAGAGATTAGAACAATCGCTAACACTCTACGCATGTACAGGAACACTGAGATAGATTAGAACAATCGCTAACACACTACGCATGTACAGGAACACTGAGAGAGATTAGAACAATCGCTAACACACTACGCATGTCCAGGAACACTGAGAGAGGCTAGAACAATCGCTAACACACTACGCATGTCCAGGAACACTGAGAGAGCCTAGAACAATCGCTAACACACTACGCATGCACAGGAACACTGAGAGAGATTAGAACAATCGCTAACACTCTACGCATGTCCAGGAACACTGAGAGAGGCTAGAACAATCGCTAACACTCTACGCATGTCCAGGAACACTGAGAGAGATTAGAACAATCGCTAACACTCTACGCATGTCCAGGAACACTGAGAGAGATTAGAACAATCGCTAACACACTACGCATGTCCAGGAACACTGAGAGAGATTAGAACAATCGCTAACACTCTACGCATGTACAGGAATACTGAGAGAGATTAAAACAATCGCTAACACACTACGCATGTACAGGAACATTGAGAGAGATTAGAACAATCGCTAACACTCTACGCATGTCCAGGAACACTGAGAGAGATTAGAACAATCGCTAACACACTACGCATGTCCAGGAACACTGAGAGAGATTAGAACAATCGCTAACACACTACGCATGTCAGGAACACTGAGAGAGATTAGAACAATCGCTAACCTTCTACGCATGTCCAGGAACACTGAGAGAGATAGAACAATCGCTAACACTCTACGCATGTCAGGCAGAAATAAATACATCCAACACTAGATGCAGAACACTAGATGACAGAACACTAGATCAACACTAAATAGCATCAAACTGAAGAACAGAATGAATCCAACACTAGAGTAGAACATGAAAATTACATTCCAAACACTAGAGCAGAACACGAATAACATGTAAGACACGAGAAGGAACACGTAACACACATTCGGACAGAGAGAGATTAGAACAATCGCTAACACCTACGCATGCCCAGGAACACTGAGAGAGATTAGAACAATCGCTAACACCTACGCATGTCCAGGAACACTGAGAGAGATTAGAACAATCGCTAACACTCTACGCATGTCCAGGAACACTGAGAGAGATTAGAACAATCGCTAACACACTACGCATGTCCAGGAACACTGAGAGAGCTTAGAACAATCGCTAACACACTACGCATGTACAGGAACACTGAGAGAGATTAGAACAATCGCTAACACTCTACGCATGTCCAGGAACACTGAGAGAGGCTAGAACAATCGCTAACACTCTACGCATGTCCAGGAACACTGAGAGAGATTAGAACAATCGCTAACACACTACGCATGTACAGGAACACTGAGAGAGATTAGAACAATCGCTAACACTCTACGCATGTCCAGGAACACTGAGAGAGATTAGAACAATCGCTAACACTCTACGCATGTCCAGGAACACTGAGAGAGGATTAGAACAATCGCTAACACACTACGCATGTCCAGGAACACTGAGAGAGATTAGAACAATCGCTAACACACTACGCATGTACAGGAACACTGAGAGAGATTAGAACAATCGCTAAACACATCTAACGCATGTACAGGAACACTGAGAGAGATTAGAAACAATCGCTAACACTCTACGCATGTCCAGAACACTGAGAGAGATTGAACAATCGCTAACACTACTACGCATGTCCAGGAACACTGAGAGAGCTTAGAACAATCGCTCACACACTACGCATGTCCAGGACACTGAGAGAGGTTAGAACAATCGCTAACACTCTACGCATGTCCAGAGAACACTGAGAGAGATTAGAACCAATCGCTAACACTCTACGCATGTACAGGAACACTGAGATAGATTAGAACAATCGCTAACACACTACGCATGTACAGGAACACTGAGAGAGATTAGAACAATCGCTAACACTCTACGCATGTACAGGAACACTGAGAGAGATTAGAACAATCAGCTAACACACTACGCATGTCCAGGAACACTGAGAGAGATTAGAACAATCGTTAACACTCTACGCATGTACAGGAACACTGAGAGAGATTAGAACAATCGCTAACCAACTCTACGCATGTCCAGGAACACTGAGAGAGATCTAGAACAATCGCTAACACACTACGCATGTCCAGGAACACTGAGAGAGCTAGAACAATCGCTACACACTACGCATGTCCAGGAAACACTGAGAGAGATTAGAACAATCGCTAACACACTACGCATGTCACGGGAACATGAGAGAGATTAGAACAATCGCTAACACTCTACGCATGTCCAGGAACACTGAGAGAGGATTAGAACAATCGCTAAACACACTACGCATGTCCAGGAACATGGAGAGATGTAGAACAATCGCTAACACACTACGCATGTCCAGGAAACACTGAGAGAGATTAGCACAATCGCTAACACACTACGCATGTCCAGAACACTGAGAGAGATTAGAAAAATCGCTAACACACTATGCATGTCCAGGAACACTGAAGAGAGGTAGAACAATCGCTAACACTCTACGCATGTCCAGGAACACTGAGAGAGATTAGAACAATCGCTAAACACTCTACGCATGTACAGGAAACACTGAGAGAGATTAGAACAATCGCTAACACACTACGCATGTACAGGAACACTGAGAGAGATTAGAACAATTCGCTAACACTCTACGCATGTCCAGGAACACTGAGAGAGATTAGAACAATCGCTAACACACTACGCATGTCAGGAACACTGAGAGAATTAGAACAATCGCTAACACTCTACGCATGTCCAGGAACACTGAGAGAGATTAAAAATCGCTAACACACTACGCATGTCCAGGAACACTGAGAGAGATTAGAACAATCTAACACCTACGATGTCAGGAACACTGAGAGAGATTAGAACAATCCTAACACTCTCATGTCAGGAACACTGAGAGAGATTAGAACAATCGCTAACACCTACGCATGTCCAGGAACCTAGAGAGATAGAACAATCAACACACTACGCATGTCCAGGAACATGAGAAGATTAGAACAATCGCTAACACTCTACGCATGTCAGGAACTGAGAGAGATTAGAACAATGCTAACACACTACGCATCCAGGAACACGAAGAGTAGAACAATCGCTAACACACTACGCATGTCCAGGAACACTGAGAGATTAGAAAATGCTAAACACTACGCATCCAGGAACACTGAGAGAGATTAGAACAATCGCTAAACACTACGCATGTCCAGGACACTGAGAGAGCTAGAACAATCGCTAACACACTAGCATCGGAACACTGAGAGAGATTAGAACAATCGCTAACACTACGCATCAGACACTGAGGGGAAGATTAAAATCGCTAACACTCTACGCATCCGAGAACCTGAGAGAGATTAACAATCGCTAACACACTACATGTACAGGAACACTGAGAGAGATTAGAACAATCGCTAACACTACCATTACAGGAACTAGAGAGATTAGAACAACGCTAACACTCACGATGTACAGGAACACTGAGAGAGATTAACAATCGCTAACACACTACGCATGTACAGGAACACTGAGAGAGATTAAACAATCGCTAACACACTACGCATGTACAGGAACACTGAGAGAGTTAGAACAATCGCTAACACACGCATGTCCAGGAACACTAGAGAGATTAGAACAATCGCTAACACACTACGCATGTCCGGAGACTAAACTAACAACCTACGCATGTCCAGGAACACTGAGAGAATTAGAACAATCGCTAACACACTCGCATGTACGGAACACAGAAGATGAACAATCGCTAACAACTCATTCCAGGAACACTGAGAGATTAAACAATCGCTAAACAATGCAAACACTGAGAGAGATTAGAACAATCGCTAACACTCTACTTTCGGAACACGAGGATTAAAACCTAAAAGAATTGGGAAACTGAGAATTAAAACCTAACAATACGCATGTCCAGAACACTGAGAGAGGCTAGAACAATCGCTAACAATACCATGCCAGAACACTGAGAGAGGAACATGAAATAACATCGTAACAAGAAACAGGAGAAAAAACAACCCTAACACTACCATGCCGGAACACTGAGAGGATTAAAAAACCAACACCTACAGGAAGAAAGAAAACAATGAAATTACCAGCCCTAACACTAAAAGGTTAAGAACACTAAAGGATTCAGAAACACAAGAGTTAAAAACCCAAAAGGGGCATTAACAGGAACCCCAGGGGAAAAACAATGAAATTAACCACCAGAAAGACAGAAAATTTTAACAAATTCCGAACACAAGAGAAAACACAGAAAGAACATTACGCAAGAACACTGAAAGGAACAATGAAATTTACGAAACCAGAACACTGAGAGATTAAAAAAACCTAACATCCACCAGAACACGGGGAAAATTAGAACAAGAACAACACCCCAACAAACCTAAGAGATTAGAACAACCAAAAACCTAACCAAAAATGGGGAAAGAACAATCAAAACCAGCACCGGGAAACCCAAGAAATTAGAAAATTAACAACAACCATTACAGAAAAGAAATTAGAAAATGCAACACCCTCCATTCAAAAAATGAGAAATTAAAAAATTTCCAACACCACGCATCCGGGAAAACCTAGGAGATTAAAAAATTTACACTCACCCATTCAGGAAATAGAAGGTTAAACAACGCTAAACCTACGCTGTAGGAAACAAAAGAGTTAGAACAATCGCTAAAAAAGCATGCCCAGGAACACAAAGAGGTTAGAACAATCGCTAAACCACCATGTACAGGAACAGAAGAGATTAAACAATCGCTAACACTACCATGCCAGGAACACGAAGAGATTAGAACAATCGCTAACACCTACCATGTCCAGGAACACGAAGAGTTAGAACAATCGCTAACACTGCATGCCAGGAACACTAGAGAGTTAGAACAATCCTAACCCAACGCATGTCCAAAAAAAGGTAAACAATCGCTAACCCCTTACGCATGTCCAGGAACAGAGAGATTAAACAATCCAAACCCAACACCACAGGAAAGAGAGAAACAACCTAACCCCTTACATGCCAAACACGAAGAGAAAACAATAAACACTACCATGTGGGAACCAGGAAATTAGAAAATCAACCCACAAACACTGAGAGAATTAGAACAATCGCTAACACTCTGCATGTAAGGAAACTAGAAAAAAACAACTAACACACTACCTGCACACTGAGAAGTTAGAAAGAACCTACCATTCGAACCACTAAAAAAATTAGAACAATAAAATTACCATCAAACACTGAGATAAAAAATTAAACCTACCAGTCCAAACACTGGAAGTTAGAACAATGCAAACCTACCTTTAAGGAACAAAAAGATAGAACAATCGCAAACCTACTTTGAACACTGAGAAGTTAGAACATCGAAACCTAACCTACGACCGGAAACTGAGAGAATTAGAACAACCTAACATCTCGCACCGGAACACTGAGAGAATTAGAAAAACCTTAACCACCCAGGACATGGAAATAGAGTTAGAAAATCGCAACATCTGCATGCCAGGAACACAGAAGATTAGAACAACTAACACTCTCCCATCCAGGAAAAGAAGATTAAACAATCCAAAAACTCACATTCCAGGAACACTGAGAAATTAGAACAACCCAACATTAGCATGTCAGGAACACTGGAAGATAGAACAACCCAACATACGCATGTCGGGAAAACCTGGAGGATTAGAACAATCGCTAAACTCTACGCTTCGGGAAACCCGGGGAGATTGAACAAAAACATCGCATCCGGGAAAAGGAAGTTAGAACAACTAACACTCTCCAAGAACAAGGAATTGAACAATGTAACACACTACCATCCGGAACATGGGGGAAATTAAAAAGCTAAACATCTACGAAACCCCGGGGAAGATAAAAGTAAGAAAACCTACCACAACGAGAAAGAAAAAAAAAAACACCCAAACACACCAGAGGAAACAAGAAAAAAAATCCAAACACTAGAGTAGAACAATGAAAAAAAATTCCAAAACTAGAGTAAACAATGAAAACTAACATCGCAAACAGAAAAACAAGAAATTAAAAAATTCCAACCCCGGGGGAAACAAAAGAAAAACATTCCAAACCAGAGGAAACAGAAAAGACCAAGGAACATTTAGATTAGAAAAACAAATTAAAATTCGAACACTAGGCGGGAAAAGTGAAAACCCCAAACCCCAACGCATGTCAGGAACACTGAGAGAGATTAAACAAAACACTAGATAAAACCCCGGAAAATTAGAAAACAACCCTACCCAAAACCCGAAGATTAAAAAACCAAACACTAGTTTAAACCAGGGGAATAGAACAATCCTAACACACTAAAAAACAGAGAGAAGAAAAAACTCACCCCAGAAGGAAAAAATGAAAATTTAAGAACACAAAGATTAAAATCCAAAACGATGACAAGGAACACTAGATGTTAAGAAAGGGAAAATTAGAAACCAAACACTAAGGAGTAAAAACTAAAATTAAAAGCATACCAGGAACACGGGGAAATTAAAAATGAAACACTACCGATTCAAAACAGAAAATGAAAATCGCTAACCCCTTCCAGTCAGGAACATGAGAAATTTGAACAATCCTAACACTCCGCATGTCCAGGAACATTGAGAAGTAGAACAAGCAAACACTAATTCAGGAACACTGAGAGAGATTGAAAGCAACACTAGATTCGGGAAAACCGAAAATTAGAAAATCGAAACACTACGCATTCAAACCCGAAGATTAGAAAATCCAAACACTACGCAAAAACCGAAGAATTAGAAAACCTAACACCTACGCATGCGGAACACTGAAAATTAACAATCGCAAACACTACGATGTCCAAAACTGAGAAAATAAACAATCGAACCACTACGCATGCCAAAACCCAAGAGAGATTAACAATCGCAACCCTACGAGTCAAACACGGAGAGTTAACAATCGCAAACACTAAGCAGAAACAGAAAAGATTAGAACAATCGCTAACACCTACGCATGTCAGGAACACTGGAGAGATTAGAACAATCGCTAACACCTACGCATGCCAGGAACACTGAGAGAGATTAGAACAATCGCTAACACTCTAAAAAGGAAACAAGTTTAAAAACCTAACATTGACCGGAACACTGAAGGATTAACAACGCTAAAAATTAGAAAGGAACACTGAAGGATTCAAAACCTAAACTTGACCGGAACACAGAGAGATTAGAACAACCCAACACATACGCTTTGGGGAACACTGAGAGAGTAGAACAACCCAACAAAAAGGGGAAACAGAAGTTTAAAAATCGCTAACACCCCAAAGGAAACAAGAAGTTAGAACAATCGAAAAACCCAAAGGAAACAAAAATTTAACAACCTAAATTCAGAAGAAAAGAAAAACCAAGAACACTAATCCGGAACAGGGGAAGAAACAATCCAAACACAAAGGAAAAAGGAACAAAGTTAGAACAACCTAAACACCCAGGAACAAGAGAAAGAACAACCTAAACACTCACCAAGGAAACAAGAGATAGAACAACGCTAACACATACCATGCCAAACAGAAGAACAACCAACACTACATGCCGGAACAAAAAGATGCAACCAAACAAATTACCAGGCACACAGGAAGATAGAACAATCGAACACACTACGCATGCCAAAACACTGAGAATGAACAATCGCAACTTTACCAAAAAACCCCGAGAGATTAGAACAATCGCAAACCCTTACCAAAAACCCCGAGAGATTAGAACAATCGCTAACAAAGACCAGAAACTGGAATAGAACAACGCTAAACAACGAAACAGGAACCGGAAATTAGAAAACCTAACAACCGCAACAGGACATGAAAGGATAAAATCCAAACCCCCTTTCCGGGAACATAGAAGTTTGAAAACCCAAAAATTAAAAAGGGAAACAAAGATTAGAAAACCTAACATTACGCATTCCGGAACACAGAGATTTGAAAACCCTAACAACTAGCATGTCCGGAACACTGAGGAGTTAGAACAAGAAAACTACGCACCGGGAAACATGAGGAATTAGAAAAAAAAAATACGCACGACAGGAAAGGAAAAACCTAACACAACGCTTTCCAGGAACATGAAGGAAAAAATCCTAACACCCCTTTCCAGGAACATGGAAGGAAAAAACCAAAACCCCACGCACCAGGAACACAGAAGTAGAAACCAAAACCCCAGCCGGAACACAAGGAGAAAAAACCAAACAATTTACGCCGGAACACTAAAGGGATTAAAACCCTAACCCCCCAACAGGAAACCGGAAGAAAACGCTAAATTTACGCACCGGGAAACCCAAAGATTAGAAAACGCAAAACAACGCTTTCCGGAACCGGGGGGTAAAACCTAACACTACGATTCCAGGAACAAGAAGGATTAAAAACCTAACACTACGATTACAGGAACAAGAAGTTTAAAAATCCTAACAACAATTTAAGGAACCCCTAGAGAGTTGAACAACTAAATTCCCAACGGAACACTAGAAAAGGGAAAACCTAATACGCACCAGGAACACTGAGGATTAGAAAAAAATTACGCATTCAGGAACACAGAGAGTTAAAAACCAACCTAGCATTAGGAACACTAAGAAATTAAACATCCAACACATAGCATTCCAGGAACACTAGAGGGGAAACAACCAACACATAGCATTCAGGAAACAAGGAGATTAAAACGAACACACACGCATGTACAGAACACTAGGGGGCAGAACAATGAAACACACGCATGTCCAGAACACTGGACCAGAACAATCGCAAACTATGACAGGAACACTAAGGGAAAGACCAAGAACATTTACGCGGCCAGAACCTAGAACAGAACAAGCTAACCCCTTCATGCCAGAACCTAAGAATTAGAAAAAAAAAACCCAGAAGAACATAGAAATTAGAAACTAAACCCCCACCAAGACAGAAAATTAGAAAAACGAAAACCAAAAAACCAGGCAGAAAGGAGAAAAACCAAAACAAACGAAAAGAAAATTAGAAAAAACCAACAAAACAGAAGCAGAAAAAAACGTAACAATACGATGCAGGAACACGAAAATTAGAACAAGAACATTTAATGTACAGGAAACGAGAAAAGCAAGAACAATACGCATGTCCAGAACAGAAAAATTAGAACACCCAAACACTACGCACAGGAAACGAAGAATTAGAAAATCGAACACCTACGATGTAAAAACGAAATTAGAAATCGAACAACACTAAGTCCGGGAAAACCTGAGAGATTAGAACAGAACCACTAGCATGTCCAGAACATGAGAAAAAACAATCGAACCACTACGCATGTACAGAAACTGAGAGATTAGAAATCGAACACCTACGCATGTCCAGAACACTGAGAGAGTTGAAAATCGAACATTTGCATGTCAGAAACTGAGAATTAAAACCAAAACACATAGCAGTAAGAACAAGAGAGATTAAAAAGAACACTCGAGTCAGGCACTAAGAGAAGAAAATGCAAACTCCCCTTTCCAGGAACACTGAGAAAATTGAACAATGAAAAACCCATGCAGGAACACTAGAGAAGAAAATGCAAAACCCAACCTAAAATTCGAACATGAAAAACAAGGGAAAACCCCTACAAACACGAAAAGAACAATGAAAAAAAAATCCAAAACTAGAAGGAACACTGATAAAAACCCAACAAACGAGCAGAACAATGAAAAAAACATGCAAACACTAGAGAAGAAAAATGGAAAAACATCCAAACACTGCGGAGAACAGAAACACAAAAACATGAGTGGGAACACGGGAAATTAAAAAAATTGGGAACCCCTAGAAGTGGGAACACGGGAAACAAAAAAATTGGGAACCCCTAGATTCAAAACCTAAAATTAAAAAAACCCCAAACCCCTAGATTCAGAACACGGGAAAATTTAAAAAAATTCGCAACACTAGATTGGGAACATGAAATAAAAATCCAAACACTAAAAGAAGAACAATGGAAATTAAACATGCAAACATTTGGAAGAAGAACAATGAAATTAAACCATCCAAACACTAAAAGGTTAGAACAATGGAAAATTAAACATGCAAACACTAAAAGGTTAGAACAATGAAATTAAAAAATTCCAAACACTAAAAGGTTAGAACAATGAAATTTACAATCCAACACAAGATTAGAAAAATGAAAATTAAACAATGGGAACACTAAGGAGTAGGAAAAATGAAAATTAAAAATGCTAAACACTAGGGGCAGGAACATGAAAATTAAAAAATCCAAACCCTTAGAGGGGAACATGAAATTACAATTCCAAACACTAAAAGGTGGGAAAAAGGGAAAATAAAATCCAACATTTAGAGTAAGGAACACGGGAAAATTAAAAAATCCAAACACTAGAGTGGGAAAAAGGGAAAATTAGAAAAATCCAAACACTAGAGTGGGAAAAATGAAACTTAAAAAATCGGAACCACTGGGGAAGAAGAAAAAGGGAAAATTTACAATCGGAACACTAGGAGGGAAAAACGGAAACTAATCCGAACACTAGAGTTTGGAAAAACGAAAATTAAAATCCAAACACTGGGGAATTAGAACAAGAAATTCACAATGTCGAACACTAGATTTAGAACAAGAATTAAAAACCGAACACTGGAGGGAACAAGAAATTAAAAAAATTCGGAACATTTAGGTAGAACAAAAATTAAAAAACCCAACACTAGATTAGAACAATAAAATTAAAAAACCCGGAACACTAACATTAAAAACCAAAATTAAAACGGGAACACTAGATTAAAACCTAAATTAAAAATTCCAAACACTAAGATTGGGAACCAAAATTAGATTGGGAACACTAGAGGCGGGAACACGGGAAAAAAAAAAATTCCAACACTAGATTTTAAAGGGAACACTGAAATTAACAATCCAAACACTAGAGGGAAAAATGAGAAACTAGACAATGCCAACACACGAGTAAACATGAAAAAAACAGCAAACACTGAGTCGGGAAAAATGGGAAATTTACAATCGCTAAACACTAGAGTTAGAACAAGGGAAATTAAACAATGCAACACACTAGGAGTGGGAAAAATGAACCTAGACAATGCAACACACTAGATGGGGAAAAATGGAAATTAGAACAAGGAACACCTAGGAGTAGGAAAAAAATCTTTAACCCCCTCCCTTTAAAAACCCCGGGGCCCAAAAAAAATGTAAAAAAGGAAAAAACACTGAGAGAGATTAGAACAATCGCTAACACCCCCCCTTTAAAGGGGGGGGCAATGTCCCAGGAAAAAAACTGAGGGGGAAAAAAAAATTAAAAAGAAAACAAAAATTTCCCGCAAACCCCCCCCCCCCCCCCCCCCCCCCCCCCCCCCCCCCCCCCCCCCCCCCCCCCCCCCCCCCCCCCCCCCCCCCCCCCCCCCCCCCCCCCAAAAAAAAAAAAAAAAAAAAAAAAAAAAAAAAAAAAAAAAAAAAAAAAAAAAAAAAAAAAAAAAAAAAAAAAAAAAAAAAAAAAAAAAAAAAAAAAAAAAAAAAAAAAAAAAAAAAAAAAAAAAAAAAAAAAAAAAACCTCCTCCCGGGGCCCAGGGGGTTAAAAAAGGAAAACACTGAGAGAGTTAGAACAATCGCTAACACCTACGCATGTAAGGAACACTGGAAAAATTAGAACAATCGCTAACACACTACGCATGCCAGGAACACTGAGAGGGGTTAGAACAATCGCTAACACCTACGCATGAGGAACACTGAGAGAGTTAGAACAATCGCTAACACCTAGCATGTCAGGAACACTGAGAGAGATTGAACAATCGCTAACACCTACGCATGTCAGGAACACTGAGAAAAATTTAAACAATCGCTAAACCTAGCATGTCCAGGAACACTGAGAAAAATTAAACAATCGCTAACACCACGCATGTCAAAACACTGAGAGAGTAGAACAATCGCTAACACATACGCATGTCCAGGAACACTGAGAGAGTAGAACAATCGCTAACACACTACGCATGTCAGGAACACTGAGAGAGATTAGAACAACGCTAACACTCTACCATGTCCAGGAACACTGAGAGAGCTAGAACAATCGCTAACTCTACGCATGTCCAGAACACTGAGAGAGATTAGAACAATGCTACACACTACGCATGTCAGGAACACTGAGAGAGATTAGAACAATCGCTAACACTCTACGCATGTACAGGAAACTGAGAGAGATTAGAACAATCGCTAACACCTACGCATGTACAGGAACACTGAGAGAGCTTAGAACAATCGCTAACACGACTATACGCATGTCCAAGAACAATTGAGAGAAGATTAGAACAATCGCTAACACTACTACGCATGTCCAGGAACACTGAGAGAGGTCAGAAACAATCGCTACACACTCTACGCATGTCCAGGAACACTGAGAGAGATAGAAACAATCGCTAACACCTACGCATGTACCAGGAACACTGAGAGAAGCTTAGAACAATCGCTAACACACTACGCATGTCACAGGAACACTGAGAGAGATTAGAACAATCGCTAACACTCTACGCATGTCCAGGAACACTGAGAGAGCTAGAACAATCGCTAAACACACTACGCATGTCCAGGAACACTGAGAGTAGATTAGAACAATCGCTAACACTCTACGCATGTACAGGAACACTGAGAGAGATAGAACAATCGCTAACACTCTACGCATGGTCAAGGAACACTGAGAGAGATTAGAACAATCGCTACACACTACGCATGTCCAGGAACACTGAGAGAGGATTATAACAATCGTAACACCTACGCATGTCAGGAACATGAGAGAGATTAGAACAATCGCTAACACTACGCATGTCAGGAACACTGAGAGAGTTAGAACAATCGCTAACACTACGCATGTCCAGGAACACTGAGAGAGATTAGAACAATCGCTAACAACACTACGCTGCAGGAACACTGAGAGGAGAAAAGCTAACACACTACGCATGTACGGAACACTGAGAGGATTAGAACAATGCTAAACCACCTTACCAGAACGAGGAATTAGAACAATCGCTAACACACTACGCATGTACAGGAACACTGAGAGAGATTACAACAATCGCTAACACTCTACGTATGTCCAAGAACACTGAGAGAGATTAGAACAATCGCTAAACACTTACCATCCAGGAAACTAAGAGTTAGAACAATCGCTAACACACTACGCATGTCAGACACTAGAGAGGAATAAGAACAATCGCTAACACTCTACGCATGTCCAGGAACACTGAGAGATAGAACAATCGCTAACACACTACGCATGTACAGGAAACTGAGAGAGAACTAGCACAATCGCTACCCCGACACATGAGAATAGAAAAGCTAACAACTACGCAACCAGGAACACGAGAGATAGAACAACTAAACCATGTAAGGACACAGGAGAAGAAAATCGCTAACAATACCATGCTAAGGAACATGAGAGATAAACAATCGCAAAATACGCATGTCCAGGAACACTAGAGTAGAAACAAAAACAGCAGCCTAGAAACTAGAATAACACAAACACAGACAGAACTAGAGATACTAAAAGAACACAAGATTAAGACACTAGAAGCAGATTAGAACAATCGTAACAACGCTCAGCCAGACAGAGATAGAAGACAACGCTAACACCTACGCATGTACAGGAACACTGAGAGAGATTAGAACAATCGCTAACACTCTACGCATGTCAGGAACACTGAGAAGATTAGAACAATCGAACACACGCTACGCATTACAGGAACACTGGGGAAGAAAAAACCTACATCAGGCATGAGTAACAATGCTAACACACACAATCAGGAACACAGAGATTAGAACAAGAACACTAGAATTACGGGAACACTGAGAAGTAACAAATCCCAAGAGGAACACTGAAGATTAGAACAATCGCTAACACACTACGCTGTCCAGGAACACTGAGAGATAGAACAAACCTAACACACTACGCTGTCCAGGAACACTGAGAGAGATTAGAACAATCGCTAACTCTACGCATGTACGGGAACACTGAGAGAGATTAGAACAATCCAACACAACGCATGTCCAGGAAACACTGAGAGAGATTAGAACAATCGCTAACACTCTACGCATACAGAACACTGAGAGAGATTAGAACAATCGCTAACACACTACGCATGCACAGGAAACTGAGAGAGATTAGAACAATCGCTAACACTACGCACCAGGAACACTAGGAGAGAAGCTAGAACAATGCTACACTCTAACATGTCCAGGAACACTGAGAGAGCTAAAAACCAGGAAACTGAGAGAGTTAGAAAATCGAAGACATTACATGTCCGAAACCCTTTAAGAGTTACAGGAACGCTGACACATTAGCAACCAGAACACTGAGAGAGATTACAGGAACGCTGAGAGACTTAGCAATCGGAACACTAAGATGTCCAGGAACGCTAAACTTACGCAATCGGAACACTGAGAGTAGGAAATCCTAAGAGATAGCATCGGAACACAACGAGTTCCAGGAACGCTAAACTTACGCAATCGGAACCCCGAGAGTTAGAAAAACTGAAGATTAGCACCCGAACACTGAAGAGTTACAGGAACGCTAACAATTTAGCAACCAGGAACCCCGAGAGTTGGGAACAATGAACAATTAGCACCAGAACACTGAGAGATTAGAAAAAATCGCTAAGACTTACGACAGGAACACTGAGAGATGTCCAAAATGAAAGCTTAGATCAAGCAAACTGAAAGATTAAAAACGCTGAGACACTAGATGTAGGAAACTGAAGAGATTAAAATTTCCTAAACTACGCATGTCAGGAACACTGAAGAATGAAAACCAACACTAATGTCCAGGAACATGAGAGAGATTAGAACAATCGCTAACACAACCCCATGTACAGGAAAGAAATTAGAACAACACACTCACGCATGTACAGGCATGAGAGAGGTTAGAACAATCGCTAACCACACTGACGCATGAAGGAACACTAAGAATTAGACATCGCAACACTACGCATGTCGGAACATTAAAACTACACTCTCGCATCCAGGAACATGAGAGAGATTAGAACAGCGTACACTCTCGCATCCAGGAACACTGAGAAGATTAGAAAACCTACACTCTCGCATCCAGGAACACTGAGAGAGATTAGAAAACCTACACTCTCGCATCCAGGAACACAGAGAGAGAAAACGAACAATCGCACAGAACACTGAGATGTAGAAAACCCTAACATTTGCATGTCCGGAACACTGAGGATGTAGAAACCGAAATTACATCGAAAACTAGATGAAGAACATGAACAACTACAACATCCAACACTAGAGAGTTAGAACAATCAAACACTACCATCCAACACTAGAGAGATTAGAACAATCAAACCTACATGTCGGAACACTAGAGAGATAAAAACGCTAAACACTCTACGCTTTCCGAACACTGAGAAGATAGAACAAGCAAAAAACATGTAAGAACACTGAGAGAAATAGAACAATCGCTAACACACTACGCATGTCCAGGAACACTGAGAGAGTAGAACAATCGCTACACACTACGCATGTCCAGGAACATGAGAGAGATTAGAACAATCGCTAACACTCTACGCATGTACAGGAACACTGAGAGAGATTAGAACAATCGCTAAACACACTACGCATGTCCAGGACACTGAGAGAGGCTGAACAACCTAAACACTAGATCCAGGAACACAGAGATTGAACAATCGCTAACAAAACCAACAAGGAACACAGAGAGATGAACAATCGCTAACCCCTTCATGTCCAGGCCCCGAGAGCATGAACAATCGCTAACATTTACATTAGGAACACGAGAGGATTAGAAAACGCTAACACAACACAAGGAACACGAGAGAATGAACAATCGCTAACATTTAAACAGGAACAGAGAGATTAAAAAACCTAACACACTACGTACAGGAACACTGAGAGAGATGAACAATCGCTAACATTTAAACAGGAACGAGAGGATTAGAAAATCGCTAACACTGCATGTCCAGGAACACGAGAGATTAGAACAACGCTAACACACTACGCACCAGGAACACTGAGAAGACTAGAACAATCAAACACTACTTTCCAAGGAACTGGATGAAAAAAACGCTAAAAAGCCAGGACCTAGAGCTAGGACAAGAAATAAACACGCATTCCAGGAACACTGAGAGACTAACAATCGCTAAAAACTACGCATGTACAGAACACTGAGAGAGATTAGAACAATCGCTAACACTCTACGCATGTCCAGGAACACTGAGAGAGGATTAGAACAATCGCTAACACTCTACGCATGTCCAGGAACACTGAGAGAGATTAGAACAATCGCTAACACACTACGCATGTACAGGAACACTGAGAGAGATTAGAACAATCGCTAACACTCTACGCATGTACAGGAACACTGAGAGAGATTAGAACAATCGCTAACACACTACGCATGTCCAGGAACACTGAGAGAGATTAGAACAATCGCTAACACTCTACGCATGTACAGGAACACTGAGAGAGATTAGAACAATCGCTAACACTCTACGCATGTCCAGGAACACTGAGAGAGATTAGAACAATCGCTAACACACTACGCATGTACAGGAACACTGAGAGAGATTAGAACAATCGCTAACACACTACGCATGTCCAGGAACACTGAGAGAGATTAGAACAATCGCTAACACACTACGCATGTCCAGGAACACTGAGAGAGGCTAGAACAATCGCTAACACACTACGCATGTCCAGGAACACTGAGAGAGGCTAGAACAATCGCTAACACACTACGCATGTACAAGAACACTGAGAGAGATTAGAACAATCGCTAACACACTACGCATGTCCAGGAACACTGAGAGAGCCTAGAACAATCGCTAACACACTACGCATGTCCAGGAACACTGAGAGAGATTAGAACAATCGCTAACACTCTACGCATGTACCAGGAACACTGAGAGAGATTAGAACAATCGCTAACACACTACGCATGTCCAGGAACACTGAGAGAGGATTAGAACAATCGCTAACACTCTACGCATGTCCAGGAACACTGAGAGAGATTAGAACAATCGCTAACACTCTACGCATGTCCAGGAACACTGAGAGAGATTAGAACAATCGCTAACACTCTACGCATGTCCAGGAACACTGAGAGAGATTAGAACAATCGCTAACACACTACGCATGTACAGGAACACTGAGAGAGATTAGAACAATCGCTAACACTCTACGCATGTACAGGAACACTGAGAGAGATTAGAACAATCGCTAACACTCTACGCATGTCCAGGAACACTGAGAGAGATTAGAACAATCGCTAACACACTACGCATGTCCAGGAACACTGAGAGAGATTAGAACAATCGCTAACACTCTACGCATGTCCAGGAACACTGAGAGAGGCTAGAACAATCGCTAACACACTACGCATGTCCAGGAACATTGAGAGAGATTAGAACAATCGCTAACACTCTACGCATGTACAGGAACACTGAGAGAGATTAGAACAATCGCTAACACATCTACGCATGTACGGAACACTGAGAGAGGCTAGAACAATCGCTAACACACTACGCATGTACAGGAACACTTGAGAGAGATTAGAACAATCGCTAACACACTACGCATGTACAGGAACACTGGAGAGAGATTAGAACATCGCTAACACTACTACGCATGTCCAGGAACACTGAGAGAGATTAGAACAATCGCTAACACACTACGCATGTCCAGGAACACTGAGAGAGATTAGAACAATCGCTAACACTCTACGCATGTACAGGAACACTGAGAGAGATTAGAACAATCGCTAACACACTACGCATGTCCAGGAACACTGAGAGAGGCTAGAACAATCGCTAACACACTACGCATGTCCAGGAACACTGAGAGAGATTAGAACAATCGCTAACACTCTACGCATGCACAGGAACACTGAGAGAGATCTAGAACAATCGCTAACACACTACGCATGTCCAGGAACACTGAGAGAGGCTAGAACAATCGCTAACACCTACGCATGTCCAGGAACACTGAGAGAGATTAGAACAATCGCTAACACACTACGCATGTACAGGAACACTGAGAGAGATTAGAACAATCGCTAACACTCTACGCATGTCCAGGAACACTGAGAGAGATTAGAACAATCGCTAACACACTACGCATGTCCAGGAACACTGAGAGAGATTAGAACAATCGCTAACACTCTACGCATGTACAGGAACACTGAGAGAGATTAGAACAATCGCTAACACATCTACGCATGTACAGGAACACTGAGAGAGATTAGAACAATCGCTAACACACTACGCATGTCCAGGAACACTGAGAGAGCTTAGAACAATCGCTTAACACACATCGCATGCACAGGACCCTGAGATATAGATTAGAACAATCGCTAACACGCTACGCATGTCCAGGAACCTTGGGGGGGGGGGGGGGAAAGAGGGCTAAAACAATCGCTAACAACTCTTACTAACGCATGTCCTAGGTAACACTGAGAGTGATTAGAAAAATCGCTAGACACACTAACGCATGTCCACGAACCCTGAGAGAGATTAGAACCATCGCAACACTCTACGCATGTCCAGGAACACTTAGAGAGGCTAGAACAATCGCTAACAACTCTAACTATTTCCGGAACACTGAGAAGATTAGAACAATCGCTAAACACTACGCATGTTACAGGAACACTGAGGAGAGATTAAGAACAATCGCTAACACTCTAACGCAATGTACAGGAACACTGATGAAGAATTAGAACAATCGCTAACACAGCTACGCATGTACAGGAACACTGAGAGAGATTAGAACAATCGCTAACACTCTACGCATGTCCAGGAACACTGAGAGAGATTAGAACAATCGCTAACACACTACGCATGTCCAGGAACACTGAGAGAGATAGAACAATCGCTAACTACATCTACGCATGTACAGGAACACTGAGAGAGATTAGAACAATCGCTAACACTCTACGCATGTCCAGGAACACTGAGAGAGATTAGAAACAATCGCTAACACACTACGCATGTCCAGGAACACTGAGAGAGATTAGAACAATCGCTAACACACTACGCATGTACAGGAACACTGAGAGAGATTAGAACAATCGCTAACACTCTACGCATGTCCAGGAACACTGAGAGAGATTAGAACAATCGCTAACACACTACGCATGTACAGGAACACTGAGAGAGATTAGAACAATCGCTAACACTCTACGCATGTACAGGAACACTGAGAGAGATTAGAACAATCGCTAACACACTACGCATGTCCAGGAACACTGAGAGAGATTAGAACAATCGCTAACACTCTACGCATGTCCAGGAACACTGAGAGAGATTAGAACAATCGCTAACACACTACGCATGTACAGGAACACTGAGAGAGATTAGAACAATCGCTAACACTCTACGCATGTCCAGGAACACTGAGAGAATTAAAAACAATCGCTAAGAACACTGAGAGTCAGAACAATGAACAACTAGACAGCAACACTAGAGAGATCGAACAATCGCTAACACGCTGCCAGGAACACTGAGAGCTAAACGCAACACTACGCATCAGGAACACTGAGAGTATAGAACATCGCAACACTTGCATGTACAGGAACTGGAGAGTAGAAAATCGCTTAACTCTAGCAGTCCAGGAACACTGAGAAGATTAACAATGCAGACTCTACCAGTCAGGAAAGAGAGAATAGAACAACGCTAACACTTACGCATGTCAGGAACAGAGAGAGATATCGCAACCACTACGCATGTCAGGAACACTGAGAGAGATTAGAACAATCGCAACACACTACGCATGTCCAGGAACACTGAGAGAGATTAGAACAACGCTAACACACTACGCATGCCAGGAAACTGAGAGAGATAGAACAATCGCTAACAACTACGATGTCCAGGAACACTGAGAGAGATAGAACAACGCTAACACACTACGCATGTACAAGAACACTGAGAGAGATTAGAACAATCGCTAACACACTACGCATGTCCAGGAACACTGAGAGAGACTAGAACAATCGCTAACACACTACGCATGTCCTGGAACACTGAGAGAGACTAGAACAATCGCTAACACTCTACGCATGTCCAGGAACACTGAGAGAGATTAGACCAATCGCTAACACAATACGCATGTACAGGAACACTGAGAGAGATTAGAACAATCGCTAACACTCTACGCATGTACAGGAACACTGAGAGAGATTAGAACAATCGCTAACACTCTACGCATGTACAGGAACACTGAGAGAGGCTAGAACAATCGCTAACACACTACGCATGTACAGGAACACTGAGAGAGATTAGAACAATCGCTAACACACTACGCATGTACAGGAACACTGAGAGAGATTAGAACAATCGCTAACACTCTACGCATGTACAGGAACACTGAGAGAGGCTAGAACAATCGCTAACACACTACGCGTGTCCAGGAGTTATCGCCTGCTGAGAATATTCGGTATAACCTGGTGTGGCAGATTCACCCACACTGACCCTAGCGAGCGAACAAGACAGGCTCCAACCAATCAAGAAATTGGGGGGAAACTGGCTATTACTGCAAAGTACACATATTGAGACAACATCAAGTTTATAATATAACTGGACATACTTTTGTCTTTAACCCACAGAGCACATGAATTAGAGGAATGACTAAACATAGAGACTGAGACACAGAGATACAGAATATAGGGGTAGACCTGAGGACACTGATGACCGCAACAGGTGGGACGGATTGGTGCGAGTTGGTGAAGGACACTTTGCTCCTTTGGGAGCATGAAGCGGAGAAGGAAGAATACGAGAGCGCTTGAAATGTCAATGTGTGATAAGAATTACAATAATTATGCCATTCTCATGTAATCTGTCAATATTGTTGTTAATGATATCATATGTGGTAGGCACGTGACATAACCGTGCAGACAAATACGATGATGTCATAAGGACAGTTTAAAGATGACCGCCCCACTTTTGACATGACCAAAGAGGAGCAGCGTTCTGTTATCCGTTGTGTGATCAGTGAAGAGGTTAAACCTACAGAAATTCATCGGCGAATGAAGGTCCAGTACGATGATACATGCATGTCTATCTAGCAAGTGTAAGAGTCGAGTTGGACGTTTTGAAACGCAATCAAATCCAAACGACGTGGACTTCTGAGTAAATTTGCACTTTTGCAAAAAGGACAATAATCGATCCTATTCTGCCCGTGAAACGGTTGAAATCATCGAAGACTCAACTTTTAGTGTGTAAAACACCCCCTTACTCACCAGCCCATATGATTTCCAGTTGTTTGGACAACCCAAAGAGTAAAGAAGCATTTAAGACTTCCATTTTAATCCCCCTCGTATATAACCAATCAGTCACGTAGATAGGTTCAAGACGAGGCACAATGATATTCTATAACGCTTTACGTAGATAGGTCCAAGACGAGGTACAATGATATTCTATAACGCTTTACGTAGATAGGTTCAAGGCGAGGCACAATGATATTCCATCACGCTTTCTGCTCTCTGGTTTCCTGCAGCCATCCAGACATGTGCAGCTGTGGCAGACATCATCTTCGTGCTGGACGCCTCGGGGAGCATTGGTTCTGACAACTTCGAGATCCAGCAGAAGTTTGTGGCCAAGTTAACTAATCACTTTGCGTTCGGGCGGACTGGGGTGCTGTTCGCTGCCTTGTTGTTTAGCACGGATGTACAGAAACTGTTTGACTTAAACACCTTCCAGTCAAAGAATAATGTGTCGCAGGTGAGCAATAGTGTCATTCCCACAAGATGTAAGGTGCACTTCACCTAGCAACCCGTGATTTCTCATCGTTTTCGGTTCACCATGTATTTCTTCCTCGCTATAAACATTGTCAATATGTATCTCTTCCTTGCTATAGACATTGTCAACATGTTACTCTTCCTCGCTATAGACATTGTCATCATGTACCTCTTCCTCGCTATAGACAGTGTCAACATGTACCTCTTCCTCGCTATAGACATTGTCAACATGTACCTCTTCCTCGCTATAGACATTGTCAACATGTACATCTTCCTCGCTATAGACATTGTCAACATGTACCTCTTCCTCAATATAGACATTGTCAACATGTACCTCTTCCTCGCTATAGACATTGTCAACATGTACCTCTTCCTCGCTGTAGACATTGTCAACATGTACCTCTTCCTCAATATAGACATTGTCAACATGTACCTCTTCCTCAATATAGACATTGTCAACATGTACCTCTTCCTCAATATAGACATTGTCAACATGTACCTCTTCCTCGCTATAGACATTGTCAACATGTACCTCTTCCTCGCTATAGACAGTGTCAACATGTACCTCTTCCTCGCTATAGACATTGTCAACATGTACCTCTTCCTCGCTATAGACATTGTCAACATGTACCTCTTCCTCAATATAGACATTGTCAACATGTACCTCTTCCTCGCTATAGACATTGTCAACATGTACCTCTTCCTCGCTATAGACATTGTCAACATGTACATCTTCCTCGCTATAGACAGTGTCAACATGTATCTCTTCCTCGCTATAGACATTGTCAACATGTACCTCTTCCTCGCTATAGACATTGTCAACATGTACCTCTTCCTCGCTATAGACAGTGTCAACATGTATCTCTTCCTTGCTATAGACAGTGTAAACATGTATCTGTTCCTCGCTATAGACATTGTCAACATGTACCTCTTCCTCGCTATAGACAGTGTCAACATGTATTTCTTCCTCGCTATAGACATTGTCAACATGTACCTCTTCCTTGCTATAGACAGTGTCAACATGTATTTCTTCCTCGCTATAGACATTGTCAACATGTACCTCTTCCTCGCTATAGACAGTGTCAACATGTACCTCTTCATCGCTATAGACATTGTCAACATGTACCTCTTCCTCGCTATAGACAGTGTCAACATGTACCTCTTCCTCGCTATAGACATTGTCAACATGTACCTCTTCTTTGCTATAGACAGTGTCAACATGTTCCTCTTCCTCGCTATAGACATTGCCAACATGTATCTCTTCCTCGCTATTAGTTAGTCTTTCCTCTTGAGCCTAAGGCGGCGCATAGGGCAGAAGTCCTGCCTCTCCATGCTTGGCGGTTCGCTGCTACCTGTTGTAGATCTTGGATATTTACTTGGCCATTGAATGAGCCTTCTCTAATGATGGTTCTACGCAGGGTCTCTCTTGGTCTTCCCCGTTTTCTTTTCCCTACCTGTGACCATATGAGGGCTTGGTAGGGGAGTCTTGTCTTGTCCATTCTGAGTACATGGCCGATGTAGTTCCAACGGCGTCTTCTTATGAAATTTGATACTGTATCTTGCTTAGTCTCTTGTCTTATTGGCGAATTGGTTCTGAAGTCTGTCCAGTGGATGTTTAGAAGTCTTCTAAGACATTTGTTCTCAAAATTGTCTAATTTTTTATCTAAAGCTACCGTTGATTTCCAACTTTCACATCCATACGTTAACACTGGAATCACACAAGAGTTGAAGATTTTAAGTTTTGTGTGTTTGCTGAGTGTCTTTGACTTCCAGATGTTTGACAGTCTATTGAAGGCACTAGATGCCAGTGCGATTCTAGATGATATTTCTGGTGTTGAGTCCCCTGTAGATGACATTTTGCTTCCTAGGTATGTAAAGCTGTTGACTTTTTCAAGAACGTAGCTGTTCAATTTGGTGTCATCTGAACTGTTGGTAAGATCAATAGTCTTTGTTTTTGTGGTGTTAATTTGGAGACCAATTTGACCTGAAACATTTTGGAGGTAGTTTATTTTCTCTTGGGCATCCGGGTGTGTTGAACTCAAAAGCACTATGTCGTCGGCAAAGTCCATGTCTTCTAGAATTTTGTCAACCCAATGGATACCCATATGTGTGTTGTTTGTACATTTGCGCATGACCCAATCGATAGCTATTCCAAAAAGCATCGGTGATAAGACACAACCCTGTTTCACTCCTGTTTCAACTGAGAACCAGTCAGAGTTGCCTGTTTCTGTTCTTACGAGCAACGTGTCTCTTCGCTATAGACAGTGTCAATATATACCTCTTCCTCGCTATAGACAGAACAGTGTCAACATGTACCTCTTCCTCGCTATAGACAGTGTCAATATATACCTCTTCCTCGCTATAGACAGAACAGTGTCAACATGTACCTCTTCCTCGCTATAGACAGTGTCAACATGTACCTCTTCCTCGCTATAGACAGTGTCAATATATACCTCTTCATCGCTATAGACAGAACAGTGTCAACATGTACCTCTTCCTCGCTATAGACAGTGTCAACATGTACCTCTTCCTCGCTATAGACAGTGTCAACATGTACCTCTTCCTCGCTATAGACAGTGTCAACATGTACAACTTCCTCGCTATAGACAGTGTCAACATGTACCTCTTCCTCGCTATAGACATTGGCAACATGTACCTCTACTTCGACTGGGTCTGATTCACTTTTCATTGGGCATTGGTGCCCGTGAATGCATATATGGTCAAAGACACCTTTGGATGTCTAGAGTGTAAGAACAGATAGATCATCACGGCCAGGAGAAAATGATCTGTCAAGGAGTGACCAGAGGATCTGACCGACACTAACTTCTCAGAGGAAACGGCGGACACATAATCAGACTCCAACAGGTAGCATTAATATTAGAACTCTTCGCTGGCTGTTGAAGATTGAAGTGGAGCGCTTATGGGAATCCCAAGTGCTGTGATGCCAATTCTTGGCAGAACTCTGCTAATCTGAACTCTATACCTTCATGAGTATGTCGGTCAGCATGGCCGAAAGGATAAGAACGCGTGTTCTTTAATCTGGTGCGTTGATGCCTAGGTACAGAGTTCAAAGCCTACACCGGACAGTTGGACTAAAATCATGACTTATAGTCCTTGACTTGGGGACGTAAACTACAAGTACCCCAAAAGTCGGTGTGGGCTCGCCTGATGGCGAGGGACACGGGTAATAAGAAAGCTAATCCACACGCAAAAATTCCGTGGAGCACTGCTAGAAGTAGTGTGTATGGACTACGCTTGAGATCAAAATGAGCGAGCGCAAACAACCCCCCCCCCCCCCCCCCCCCCCTCCCCCCCCCCCCCCCCAAAAAAAAACAAACAAACAAACAAACAAACAAAACCAAAAAAAAAAACTTCATCTGTATCATCATTAACACCACCCCTACTACAATCACCATCGTCACCATGCCCAGTTAGGATTATAATTAAACATCACATCGGCAAAATTTCGAGTTAAAAGTCTACCCAAAGTATTTCAGGATCCTCGCCGGTGCTACGGAGTTCGTGCATTGAGCTGAGTTTCTTCAGACTCAGGTTTGAGTTAGGAGGAGAATGGAGCACTTATGGGTTATACCCGTGTGCCGTGATGTTGATCCGTCGACTAACTTAATCACAACTGGTATAATTATCACAGCTATCACCACTACTATTAAAGACGATAAAAAAAGAAAATTGAAATATTTTGGTCACTAAAACGTCACGAAAGTTTGGAGAGAACAATAATGGAAGGGTATATGCCTGGGAAGAGAGGAAGAGGACGGCCAAAGAGAAGATGGGTGCAGGATGGGGCAGATGATCTCCAGATGGGTGTATAATTATCACAGCTATCACCACTACTATTAAAGACGATAAAAAAAGAAAATTGAAATATTTTGGTCACTAAAACGTCACGAAAGTTTGGAGAGAACAATAATGGAAGGGTATATGCCTGGGAAGAGAGGAAGAGGACGGCCAAAGAGAAGATGGGTGCAGGATGGGGCAGATGATCTCCAGATGGGTGTATCGGACGCGAGACATCTTACTTATGATAGAGAGGTTTTCCGGAAGGTTGTTATGGGAGCGAGGTTCTGCAAAGGACATTCTACTGAATAAATGAATGAAGGTAGTTGTGGAAGCGGGGTTCTGCAAAGGTCATGCTACTGAATGAATGAATGAAGGTTGTTGAGGGAGCGAGGTTCTGCAAGGACATGCTACTGAATGGATGAAGGTTGTTATGGGAGCGAGGTTCTGCAAATGAAATTCTACTGAATGAATGAATGAAGGTTGTTGAGGGAGCGAGGTTCTGCAAAGGACATGCTACTGAATGAATGAAGGTTGTTGTGGAAGCGAGGTTCTGCAAAGGACATGCTACTGAATGAATGACACCACCACCACCAAACATTCACTACTTGTGGGTCCGGTGAGTCTAACAGGTGTTAGCTATCATGTACTCACGACAATCCGCGTTAGTCGCATGCGTGCGATGTCCACTTGTTTGGGTCATCTGTGTTTCAGTCTGGATATTGCCTGGGATCGATTGACACTATACCATCGATATGTCTGTATAGCTCAGGAAATACCTTGCCTATATTACCTGTACTCACGTCTAGGCCTTGCTGGGAGCGCCGTACCTGATGGGTGTGACCAACACGCATAAAGCCCTGGCTTACATCAAGCAGAATGGCATGTTTTCCGCAGCCTCAGGTGCCCGCAGCACTGCCGCGGACATCGTGATTGTGCTCACTGATGGCCAGTCTTCCGTGGAGGCAGAAAGTGAGTTAAATAGACGGCATAGTTGATAGTTTATACACTCACACACACGTACACACACACACATCACACACACACACACACACACACACACACACACACACATAATCATGTGTCCATGGACAATATACTTAAGTGTATAGTGTAGACACACATTGACTCTCTTAGAAGACACAATGAAATAGTTCTGTGTGTCTATGTGAATGTCTATGTTTGTCTGTGGTGTCTATGTGAATGTCTATGTTTGTCTGTGGTGTCTATGTGAATGCCTATGTTTGTCTGTGTCTATGTGAATTTCTGTGTGTACGTGTGTATGGTTGTAGCACATGTCACCAGTTGATATAAATCATTCACATTTTGGATCCTCGCCGGTGTTACGGAGTTCGTGCACTGAGCTGAGACTCTCCGGACTCAGGCTTGAGTTAGGAGTAAAATTGAGCACTTATCGGTTTCACCCGTGTGCCGTGATGTTGATTCGTCGACTAAACTAAACTGATATAAATCAGACATATATAAATCACGCAGATATATATCACACAGACCTGATATTCCGGTATCCACACAGATACCGGAAGTGTGGGTAGCGCACAAGATGGCAGCTGGGTATCTGGGTGGCGTCCAGCTGGACCTCGTGGCATGTTATCACACGTGCTGGTTGGATACCGTGGCATGTTATCACACATCTGTATATAATATACGTGCTGGCTGGAGGAGCAGAGAGGCAGGCGGGAGACCAAGAGAGAAGATGCTTGCCAATTAGACATCGTCGTATTGAGGAACGTCAGTATCAGAAATAAATCGCAGCACAAGAGACAGAAGGCTGTGGACAGGAGGCTGTAGAAATCATATCTACGACTACTCGACCATTCATCACCTGGTAGACGTGCCTAGTATCAGGCAAGGATCCGACCCCAATATCTCTTTTATGGATGTAAGTATTATTTGTTTATATTTTCAACTTATAATATCTATTTATAATACGCAACCTTGTCTAACACGTTGTTTTATGTGCCGAACAGTTCCCAATTATGTGTCAACTCTTGTGACTGATGTTCTTTGCCAGTACATGTTCTTCATTGTTCTCAGAACTTTACCATGAATGACTAACATACTCGTGCACATAATGACAGTTTTATATAATTGTTCTTGTGATATTCTTTGACAGCCACGACAGCAGCCGCCAACCTGAAACAAGATGGAGTCATTGTGATCTCCATTGGCGTGGGGAACCAAATCTCCACGGATGAGCTCGGTCGGATCGCCAGCACAAGCCAGGACGCCCTGATCGTGGACGACTATGATTGGCTGTCTTACATCGAGCAGCGCGTGACGGACCGGGCCTGTAGGAACAGGGGTGGGTGTGGGTGGCGTTCGTCTGTAGAGTTGTAGTTGGGTGTGTAGAAGAGAAATGTTAATGCTCACTGCCTGCATATACCTGCTCCAGTCTCCTCACATAGATCACATTAGGAGAATCTCCTCATATAGATCACACTAGGAGAATCTCCTCACATAGATCACATTAGGAGAATCTCCTCATATAGGTCACACTAAGAGAATCTCCTCACATAGATCACATTAGGAGAATCTCCTCATATAGGTCACACTAAGAGAATCTCCTCACATAGATCATATTACGAGAATCTCCTCACATAGATCACATTAGGAGAATCTCCTCATATAGATCACACTAGGAGAATCTCCTCGCATAGATCACATTAGGAGAATCTCCTCATATAGGTCACACTAAGAGAATCTCCTCACATAGATCATATTACGAGAATCTCCTCACATAGATCACAGTAATAGAATCTCCTAACAACACAGGAAAATTTCTTTACAGAGATTATAACATGAGAATCTCCTCACACAGATCACAACAGGAATCTCCTCATATAGTTGACACATGAAGAATATCCTTACAAAGATCACACTAGGAGAATCTACTTACAAAGATCACACTAGGAGAATCTACTTACAAAGATCAACTAGGGGAATCTACTTACAAAGATCAACTAGGGGAATCTACTTACAAAGATCACACTAGGAGAATCTACTTACAAAGATCACACTAGAGGAATCTACTTACAAAAATCCGGCTGCTGTTGAGGCTGAAGTACAAGCGTTGATTTTCGAGAATTCGCTAGACAGTGACGCGGTCATCTACACAGATGGGTCGGTCGTCCGACATGTGAGAAGCTCATGGGCCTTTACAGCTCGGGCCGGAGGGAGAATTGTGAAGGAGGACTCTGGTGCTTTCACTGAAACCACAAGTAGCCTGACCATGGAAGTCATGGCAGTAAGTAAAGCAATAACATGGCTCGAGACACAGACATTCACTAGGGCTTGTTTCCTTAGCGACTCAATGAACATGATCAAGAGGATAGAGGAGGGGTCGATTCGAAGAGAATGGTTGCTGCCTCTGAAGCGGTCTCGGCTGGCAAAGATTAGTTTCATCTTCGTGCCAGGGCATGCGGGAGTACAAGGAAATGAGCGGGCTGACAAGCTCGCAGGTGAGGCTACTGTTGAGGGCGGACGCGCCATGGACCAGGCTGACATTCTGAATGCTCTACGAGAAGTGAGACTTTTGCAAGAACCAAGTGATGACTGTGAATCTACAACAATGGCCAGACTGCGAGAGCAGCAAATTAAAAGAGGGGTGGCCAAACAAGAACACTACGCAGGAAGCCAAAGAAGATTGATAAACCAACACAGAACTGGCGTCGTTAGCCGCTACACGCTGCGGGATTTGCTGAGGAGGGGATCCGAGCACTTATGGACTGAATGGTCCGATGTGCAACGAGGATGATCTGTCGACTAACTAACTAACTTACAAAGATCACACTAGGGGAATCTGTATCTGACCAATCTGTCTTCCTCTTCTATTCTTCCAGTTGCAGATGGATTTTTAGCGCCCTCAATGTTGACACGAATCCTGACAGTCTTTCGCCATTTTCCGTGAAGACAACACCTCCGATCAAGTCACGGGACACATTATTAAGTATGCCATTGTGTCATGTGCACTGACGATCCACACTGTAGATTGGCTGTATTCGTGCACTGTGATGCGATTCCCGATGTTTTGTCCGTGGAACGACACATAGCATCCATGGAGGCAAATGCGCTAGAAGTGATTCACTAAAACACGTCAGCTATAGATGATAACATGGTGTAGTTACTGGTGCTGCTGATTACCTGCGAATATGTGCGGATTTTAGCGATTCTGTAGATGTATGTATTCACAACAAGACTATTACATTTGACCCGTATCAGTCGCCTGGCAACCGGATCATTCTCAAAATTAAATGCTGCCTGTTTGGGAAGGAAAGTGGGAGGAGAGGAACTTGACATCCACTGCTCATTATATGTAACTGAGAATCGCCTGTATCTGAGCTAGGATGAGCATTCCATTTTATGTTTGCGGAAGGTGATCATCGCTGAAAAATACCTAACTGAAACATTCCTACTGAAATAGCCTAACTAAATTATCCTCACTTAAATATTCCCATTGAAACAAAAGAACTGACACATCCCCACTGAAATATGCACACTGAAACAACCTTACTGAAACATCCTCACTGAAAACCTAACTGAAACAGCCTCACCAAACAACTTCACTGAAACATCACCAATGAAACAACCTTACTGAAACATCACCAATGGCACATACCAAGTGACGATAATGTAGAAGGGTGTATGTATGTTCTCATGTGTGTGTGAGTGGGTGTGTGTACGTTTGTGATCGTATGTGTCACTGCTCGTTCGTGTGCGTGAGCGCGCCAGTATGTTCGTTAGTATGTGATCGAGTGTGTGAGTACCTCTATATGGTCTGTAATTAAGTGCGTTTGTGTGCGTGTTTGTGTATGTGCATGTGTTAGAGTGTGCATGCATGAGTGTGCGTGTATGAAATCTTGTATGTGAGTACACATGTGTCGGCTCATGTGAAATCAACTTGTGTGTCTGTAAGCTAAGAGTTTGTTTTTGCATGTATCCATATGTATATCGGTGTATGTGTGTGTGTGTGTGTGTGTGTGTGTGTGTGTGTGTGTGTTAGTGCGTGTTAGTATGTATCAATGTACAAATCGGTGTGTGTGTGTGTGTGTGTGTGCGCGCGAGTGTGTCTTTTTATGTATATAAATATGCTTATGAATGCTTGTGAATGTGTATTTGTATGCATCTATATGCATATCAGTGTGTGTATGAGAGTGCGTGTGTGTGTTTGTATATGTCCATATGTTTAGTGATGTATGTGTGTGTGAATGTATGTGTTTGAAAATATTTACATGCATATGTGTGTGTGTATGTGTGAGTGTGTTTGCAAATATCTATATGTATATTGGTGTGTGTGGTGTGTGTGGCGTGTGGATGTGTGTGTGTCTACACTCATATGTCATACATCATTTAGCCCATGTCGTCATTCAGTCAGTGCCTCTATTTCCTCGTCCACAGCATCCGGCTAGAATTGAGAAAGCCCCATGGCATCATTACACAGAACCGAGTCAAGGTCAAGATTGTAATCGACATTTGTGAATACAGAAATACTGTGAACTACGTCATATGTTGACTCAAGTTATTCCGCGAAGATGACGTAACCGGCGTAGTGTGTCTACAATAGCTCATACTGACTGGTACACTCAGGTCTCTCTCTCTCTCTCTCTCTCTCTCTCTCTCTCTCTCTCTCCTTCTCTCTCTCTTACCCTCTCTCTCTTACTCTCTTACTCTCTCTCTCTCTCACTTTCTCTCTCACTCTCTCTTTCACTGTATCTGTGTGTGTGAGTGTGCGTGTGTGTGTGTGTGCGTGTGTGTGTGTGTGTGTGTGTGTGTGTGTGTGATGACGCAATTCTCAGCTCTTAAGCAGTATCAACCACCAGGTACAGTTATGGCTCCTGTATACAGGAAA
The DNA here is from genome assembly GCA_014155875.1 of Cepaea nemoralis. NCBI lineage: Eukaryota > Metazoa > Mollusca > Gastropoda > Stylommatophora > Helicidae > Cepaea > Cepaea nemoralis. The sequence continues at coordinate 61,771 of JACEFZ010018736.1, read as the reverse complement.
GAAGGTTGAGCAGAAAGCAGCATTGGAGAAGACATTTTCCATTAAGTGAACACCTGTCAGCTGAAACACAGCATTGTCGGAAGTCAGTAGTGTGTTCTGGATCTGGCCGGGCACGTCCAGGTGTCCGTCAACTATCCCCGGATATCCATCTCTGATACACACTGAATCATGTTGAGATGAACACAACTATTGAGACCAGGGCATACTGAGTGATGTTTAGATGAACACAACTGTTGAGACCAGGAAGAACGGAAGGCACCCCATCAGATGGCTTCACTCCCACTCCATGGACGGACTATCTGTTGTGCCCATATGTGCTCAGGTGGGATATAGATATCCCACCCAACTTAAGTATAAACACAGATCACAAAGCAGTCGTTGCCACAATAAGAACCATCAGTAGAAGAAAGCAAAGACCAGGAAAATACATGCCATGTGAATCAATGAACTTAAAATGCCTCAAAGACGAGGTAATGAGGGATCATTATGATAAAGAACTAACATAAATGTTTGTAAAATTACCTATAGAAAGAAAGAGAGCGGAAGAAGAATGGGAGATATTCAAAGCAAGCATTGTAAAAACTGCATAAATAACATGTGGACCCACGGAAAAATGCAAAACACGGATAAAGAAAATAACAAGTTGGTGGAACGCAGAAGTAAAGCAAGCTGTAAAAGACAAACGGAAAAAAATATGGATGTTCGTCCGTCACGAATGACGAAGACTATTCATTCATTGCATCTTTTGATTTGATGAAGAACGAATTACTTGCGCTTTAGTTTGCATTATAGCGAGGTAGTGGTCGCGCAACTCCACCGACCTCGCTCTCTCGTCTGCGTCCATCTGGTTCCAGTGGCGAGCGTGGCAAGACGACTGGAGACGGACACAGATGCAGTGGACGTTAGGCAGCCACGGTCAGTTATCCCTGTATATATTGGCTCTCGAGAGCTTCGTGCAAACGGCCCTTCTGTCAATTCCTTTAATTTTCAGTTTTAAGACAAGCGTAGCGACAAGCGAAATGCAACAGACAATAGAGAATAGGCAATAGACAATAGCGAACAGTCAACAGACAATAGAGAATAGACAACAGATGATACAAACAATCAACAGTCAACAAACAATAGAGAATAGACAACAGATGATACAAACAGTCAACAGATAACAGGCGATATACAACTGTTTGTACACAATAGACAATAGACTTAAACGCACTAGACAATAGACAACAGACATTAGATTAGCCAACAGTCAACAGGCAATTTCCACCATACAAAAGACAATACGCAATAGACAACAGACAAATAACAGTCAACAGACAATAGACATAAGTGAACGTAGACACGCCTCACACTGTGAAGAATATCGTGTCGCCTTGTTCGTGGTCAAGAGTTACCTCTTCCCAACCTTCTCTTTCCACCAACTCACCTGACAGGTATAACCAATTTTCTTGTGATGCTGGTTTTGTGGCGTTGGTGGTTGTGTTGAGACGCTACTGGTGTAACCAATAAGAAGAGACCGGAGCACACGCACAGATACCCATGTGTGATATTTAAGAAGAAATCGGAGCACACACAGAGATATCCCTGTGGACCTATAAGAAAATCTCGGAGCACACACACACACACACAGAGAGAGAAAGAGAGAGAGAGAGAGAGAGAGAGAGAGAGAGAGAGAGAGAGAGAGAGAGAGAGAAAGAGAGAGAGATCACTGTGGACCAATAAGAAGAAATCGGAGCACATACAGAGACATCCCTGTGGACCTATAAGAAAATCTCGGAGCACACACACACACACACACACAGAGAAAGAAAGAGAGAGAGAGAGAGAGAGAGAGAGAGAGAGAGAGAGAGAGAGAGAGAGAGAGAGAGAGAGAGAGAGAGAGAGAGAGAGAGAGAGAGAGAGAGAAAGAGAGATCCCTGTGGACCAATAAGAAGAAATCGGAGCACATACAGAGACATCCCTATGCTATGAACATGTTCGTTTACAAAGCCAGCCATTCTAACTTGTGGTGTAATCTCGAACGAGTATCTTGTTGATAAAGTGCACACAAACTGCTGACTAATTTATTCACATGACTGTGCTGTTCTGCGCATCAGGGGTCGTGATTAAAATGCAGAAATCGCTTTAAAATAGATCTGATTTAACATACCAGCCAATCACCACACCACAGTGATTCACTGCTTTGACAGACACGTCAGAATCCAGGCAGCAAGGCTCAGGTTTAAATACGTTCTTGCCGCCTGGTGCGGTTTTATTTCACACATTGCCTTCTACATCATTGCATGATACTAATCTTGGCTTGTTCAGGTCGCTGCAGGAGTCTGGGGTACTTTTTTGCACAGATTAGTGTGGTTATACTGGCACCTGGCCGTCTTGACAAGCCATAGTTTGTTACATTGTGCTTCAAATAAAAGGATAACTACAACCCGTGGTTGTAGAGAATGTGACAGATCAAACCGATTCGAGAGGTAAATTTTCGTTCACAAGTGATGCATGTGAACTTATGGTCATTTCCACCAATACGCACCATCTTACGTCTCACTGACTTAGTGTGTGCCCTATCTGAAACCATGTTCTCCTGAGTCGTTATTTCATTTCTGATATTTTCCCTCCATGGAACACGATCACCTACAAGCACTTGGAATCAACGACTGGCAAGAGAAGGTCCACCAGAGAGACGAATGGAGACGGATTGTATTTGCAGCAAAGAACCTCAATGGCTCGGAAAGCTGAAGAAGAAGAAGAAGAAGAAGAAGAAGAAGAAGAAGAAGAAGAAGAAGAAGAAGAAGAAGAAGAAGAAGAAGAAGAAGAAGAAGAAGAAGAAGAAGAAGAAGAAGAAGAAGAAGAAGAAGAAGAAGAAGAAGAAGAAGAAGAAGAAGATGGAACACGATCAGTGCCGACTTGCTCCGAAGATGCAATATCAATACCTGTATCAATCGTGTCCCGCTTACACAAATCTTAGTATCGTTATAGAAGACACTACACCGAGATCTTTAACCCACCTATAAATTATCTACAAAACACGATGTACCTTGTATTCTGATATATCCATCCTCTCAATATGTTCCACCCGTGTGTCTACGAAGTAATATGAAGTGTAGTAATGTTGTGGATATGACGCGGAACATTGCAGGTATACAAAAAGGGAAGCAAAAGACTATGAGACGATTAGCCTTCATCAGACAACAAATACAATATAAACACACGTATGTTAAGTTGTGTTGTATTTATTAGCTGTTGAAGGTTACTCACCGCAACGTCCTTTTCCCCTTAATCATGATCTGTAAATCAGCACTCCTCGTTGCTCTTTGTTACTGATGCACAGATGTATCATTACGCGGGACGATTTCTTTTCGTATTATCATTAATGCAAGGAGATGGGTGTTTACGTGTTGTACAGAACAAACATAGAGATATCTCATAATAACGATTGACATAAAGCGGGATATCACAAACTATCAGTAGACACAAAACGGGATATCACAAACTAACAGTGGACACACAACGGGATATCACAAACTAACAGTGGACACACAACGGGATATCACAAACTAACAGTGGACACACAACGGGATATCACAAACTAACAGTGGACACACAGCGGGATATCACAAACTAACAGTGGACACACAACGGGATATCACAAACTAACAGTGGACACACAGCGGGATATCACAAACTAACAGTGGACACACAGAGGGATATCACAAACTAACAGTGGACACACAACGGGATATAACAAACTAAAAGTTGACTCACAACGGGATATAAAAAACTAAAAGTTGACTCACAACGGGATATCACAAACTAAATGATGACTCACAACGGGATATCACAAACTAAAAGTTGACTCACAGCGAGATATCACAAACTAACAGGGGACACACCACGGGATATCACAAACTAACAGTGGACACACAACGGGGTATCACAAACTAACAGTGGACACACCACGGGATATCACAAACTAACATTACACACAAAATGGGATATTGCAAACTAACAGTTTACAAATGGCGGGATATCACAAACTAACAGTGGACACACCACTGGATATTACAAACTAACTGTGGACACACAGCGGGATATCACAAACTAACAGTGGACACACCACAGGATATCACAAACTAACAGTGGACACACATCGGGATATAACAAACTAACAGTGGACACACAGCGGGATATCACAAACTAACAGTGGACACACAGAGGGATATAACAAACTAACAGTGGACACACAGCGGGATATCACAAACTAACAGTGGACACACAGAGGGATATAACAAACTAAAAGTGGACACACCACGGGATATCACAAACTAACAGTGGACACACCACGGGATATCACAAACTAACAGTGGACACACATCGGGATATAACAAACTAACAGTGGACACACAGCGGGATATCACAAACTAACAGTGGACACACAGAGGGATATAACAAACTAACAGTGGACACACAGCGGGATATCACAAACTAACAGTGGACACACCACGGAATATCACAAACTAACAGTGGACACAGAGCGGGATATCACAAACTAAAAGTAGACACACCACGGGATATCACAAACTAACAGTGGACACACAGCGGGATATCACAAACTAACAGTGGACACACCACGGGATATCACAAACTAACAGTGGACACACAAAGGGATATCACAAACTAACAGTGGACACACCACGGGATATCACAAACTAAAAGTGGACATACAACGGGGTATCACAAACTACCAGTGGTTACACAAAAAGATATCAAAACCTATCAGTGGACACACAACGGGATATCACAAACTAAAAGTGAACACACAATGGGAAATCACAAACTAGCAATGGACAAACAGTGGGATATCACACACTAACAGTGCACAAAAAGCGGGATATCACAAACTAGCAGTGGACAAACAGTGGGATATCACAATATAACAGTGGACAAACAGCGGGATATCACAAACTAACAGTGGACACACAGCGGGATATCACAATCTCACAGTGGAAAAACAGCGGGTTATCACAAACTAACAGTGGACAAACAGTGGGATATCACAATCTAACAGTGGACAAACAGCGGGGTATCACAAACTAAAATTGGACAAACAGTGGGATATCACAATCTAACAGTGGAAAAACAGTGAGATATCACAATCTAGCAGTGGACAAAAAGTGGGATATCACAATCTAACAGTGGACAAACAGCGGGATATCACAAACTAACAGTGGACACACAGCGGGATATCAAAATCTAACAGTGGACAAACAGCGGGGTATCACAAACTAACAGTGGACAAACAGCGTGATATCACAATCTAACAGTGGACAATCAGCGAGGTATCACAAACTAACAGTGGACAAACAGTGAGATATCACAATAAAACAGTGGACAAACAGCGGGATATCACAAACTAACAATGGACAAACAGCGGGATATCACAAGCTAAAAGTGGACACACAACGGGGTATCACAAACTACCAGTGGTTACACAACAAGATATCAAAACCTATCAGTGGACACACAACGGGATATCACAAACTAAAAGTGGACACACAATGGATAATCACAAACTAGCAATGGACAAACAGTGGGATATCACACACTAACAGTGCACAAAAAGCGGGATATCGCAAACTAGCAGTGGACAAACAGTGGGACATCACAATCTAACAGTGGACAAACAGCGGGATATCACAAACTAACAGTGGACAAACAGTGGAATATCACAAACTAACAGTGGACACACAACGGGATATCACAAACTAACAGTGGACAAACAGCGGGATATCACAATCTAACGTGTACAAACAGCGGGATATCACAAACTAACAGTGGACACACAGCGGGATATCTCAATCTAACAGTGGACAAACAGCGGGGTATCACAAACTAATAGTGAACAAACAGTGGGATATCACAATCTAACAGTGGACAAACAGCGGAATATCACAAACTAACAATGGACAAACAGTGGGATATCACAATCTAACAGTGGACAAACAGCGGGGTATAACAAACTAACAGTGGACACACAGCGGGATATCACAAACTAACAGTGGACACACCACGGAATATCACAAACTAACAGTGGACACAGAGCGGGATATCACAAACTAAAAGTAGACACACCACGGGATATCACAAACTATTAGTGGACACACAGCGGGATATCACAAACTAACAGTGGACACACCACGGGATATCACAAACTAACAGTGGACACATAAAGGGATATCACAAACTAACAGTGGACACACCACGGGATATCACAAGCTAAAAGTGGACACACAACGGGGTATCACAAACTACCAGTGGTTACACAAAAAGATATCAAAACCTATCAGTGGACACACAACGGGATATCACAAACTAAAAGTGAACACACAATGGGAAATCACAAACTAGCAATGGACAAACAGTGGGATATCACACACTAACAGTGCACAAAAAGCGGGATATCACAAACTAGCAGTGGACAAACAGTGGGATATCACAATATAACAGTGGACAAACAGCGGGATATCACAAACTAACAGTGGACACACAGCGGGATATCAAAATCTAACAGTGGACAAACAGCGGGGTATCACAAACTAACAGTGGACAAACAGCGTGATATCACAATCTAACAGTGGACAATCAGCGAGGTATCACAAACTAACAGTGGACAAACAGTGAGATATCACAATAAAACAGTGGACAAATAGCGGGATATCACAAACTAACAATGGACAAACAGCGGGATATCACAAGCTAAAAGTGGACACACAACGGGGTATCACAAACTACCAGTGGTTACACAACAAGATATCAAAACCTATCAGTGGACACACAACGGGATATCACAAACTAAAAGTGGACACACAATGGATAATCACAAACTAGCAATGGACAAACAGTGGGATATCACACACTAACAGTGCACAAAAAGCGGGATATCGCAAACTAGCAGTGGACAAACAGTGGGACATCACAATCTAACAGTGGACAAACAGCGGGATATCACAAACTAACAGTGGACAAACATCGGGATATAACAAACTAACAGTGGACACACAGCGGGATATCACAAACTAACAGTGGATACACAGAGGGATATAACAAACTAACAGTGGACACACAGCGGGATATCACAAACTAACAGTGGACACACAGAGGGATATAACAAACTAAAAGTGGACACACCACGGGATATCACAAACTAACAGTGGACACACCACGGGATATCACAAACTAACAGTGGACACACCACGGAATATCACAAACTAACAGTGGACACAGAGCGGGATATCACAAACTAAAAGTAGACACACCACGGGATATCACAAACTAACAGTGGACACACAGCGGGATATCACAAACTAACAGTGGACACACCACGGGATATCACAAACTAACAGTGGACACACAAAGGGATATCACAAACTAACAGTGGACACACCACGGGATATCACAAACTAAAAGTGGACACACAACGGGGTATCACAAACTACCAGTGGTTACACAAAAAGATATCAAAACCTATCAGTGGACACACAACGGGATATCACAAACTAAAAGTGAACACACAATGGGAAATCACAAACTAGCAATGGACAAACAGTGGGATATCACACACTAACAGTGCACAAAAAGCGGGATATCACAAACTAGCAGTGGACAAACAGTGGGATATCACAATATAACAGTGGACAAACAGCGGGATATCACAAACTAACAGTGGACACACAGCGGGATATCACAATCTCACAGTGGAAAAACAGCGGGTTATCACAAACTAACAGTGGACAAACAGTGGGATATCACAATCTAACAGTGGACAAACAGCGGGGTATCACAAACTAAAATTGGACAAACAGTGGGATATCACAATCTAACAGTGGAAAAACAGTGAGATATCACAATCTAGCAGTGGACAAAAAGTGGGATATCACAATCTAACAGTGGACAAACAGCGGGATATCACAAACTAACAGTGGACACACAGCGGGATATCAAAATCTAACAGTGGACAAACAGCGGGGTATCACAAACTAACAGTGGACAAACAGCGTGATATCACAATCTAACAGTGGACAATCAGCGAGGTATCACAAACTAACAGTGGACAAACAGTGAGATATCACAATAAAACAGTGGACAAACAGCGGGATATCACAAACTAACAATGGACAAACAGCGGGATATCACAAGCTAAAAGTGGACACACAACGGGGTATCACAAACTACCAGTGGTTACACAACAAGATATCAAAACCTATCAGTGGACACACAACGGGATATCACAAACTAAAAGTGGACACACAATGGATAATCACAAACTAGCAATGGACAAACAGTGGGATATCACACACTAACAGTGCACAAAAAGCGGGATATCGCAAACTAGCAGTGGACAAACAGTGGGATATCACAATCTAACAGTGGACAAACAGCGGGATATCACAAACTAACAGTGGACAAACAGTGGAATATCACAAACTAACAGTGGACACACAACGGGATATCACAAACTAACAGTGGACAAACAGCGGGATATCACAATCTAACGTGTACAAACAGCGGGATATCACAAACTAACAGTGGACACACAGCGGGATATCTCAATCTAACAGTGGACAAACAGCGGGGTATCACAAACTAATAGTGAACAAACAGTGGGATATCACAATCTAACAGTGGACAAACAGCGGAATATCACAAACTAACAATGGACAAACAGTGGGATATCACAATCTAACAGTGGACAAACAGCGGGGTATCACAAACTAACAGTGGACAAACAGCGGGATATCACAAACTAACAGTGGACAGACAGCGGGATATCACAAACTAACAGTGGACAAACAGCGGGATATCACAATCTAACAATGGACACACAGCTGCACATTGGTAGCATGCCTATAGAAATTGTAACCGAGCACAAGGCACTGGGTCTTATCATAGATCAAAATCTAACCTTTAACTCACATGTTCATGCTCTCGCTAAACAAATAGCCAAAAAAGTATACCAACTTGCCAAAATTAAAAATTTCCTTTACGAAAACACAAGACAGATATTCTATACTTCCCATATACAAACACATATTGATTACTGCTCCACAGTCTGAGATGGATGCTCCATGTCAATAACAAAACGCCTATATTCACTCCAGAAAAGGGCAGTGCGTTTAATTAATGGTGAAAAGCTTACCGACATTTCTAACCTACATAAACGTCTTCGGTTTCTGCCACTCCACCAACGCCTACTTTTTAATAAGGCCGAACTAATTCACAACACCCTATTTCAAAATGCTCCAAGCTACCTTTGGCCATTGTTTAAATATAACGCTAGACATAGCGAACGACTAAATATACTTCATGTCCCTAAACCTAGGATAGACTTATATAAAACAAGCTTAGCATACTCTGCCGCTCAGTTGTGGAACAATCTTCCACAAGAAATCAAAGACACCACCAACCATTATACATAGATTCGCAACCTGTTTGAACACTACCTCACTACAGACTAAATTCCCCCATAAACAAAAACACAAAAAGACAATAATGGCAACTTATCTCAAACGACAACTAGCCAAAACACATTCCCTTATGTATGGCACGTTACACCCACCTTAGGTATTTATAATGCCAATGTTAAAAACTGCCTCGATGATTCATTTGTTATTGATTATTTATCATGCGTTTTAATGCTTTTGTTCTTTTGTTGTCAAAATTTGCTTCATAAGTGATGTTGAATGAAAGAATGTATGAGAGGAAATAGAGAAGAAGGGCAGAATGTCAGACGGGCCTGCGTGTCCAATTCTTAACCCTTTGAAAATAAAGACTTTCGTTCGTTCGTTCGTTCGTTCGTTCGTAGTGGACACACAACGGTATAACACAAACTAACAGTGGACAAATAGTGGGATATCACAAACTAACAGTAGACAAACAGCGGGATATTACAATCTAACAGTCGACAAACAGCGGGATATCACAAACTAACAGTGAAGACCCAACGGGGTATCTCAAACTCTCTGTTGCTGGGCAATACATTGAATGACATTGTGATACAAGGTGAACAAAAAATTCCAGAAGTGGATACCTCCATGCAAGTGTAAGGAATATGTGTAATGATTTTTGGCCCATGTGGGAAGTCAGAAATCCCAACCTTGACAAAGGCCGGACTAGAGGGGTAGAAGACGTATGTTGAACAGGATTCTCACATGCAGGCAATATCACCAGGCATGTTATAGTCAAACGTAAATTTACTTAACAGACATCCAATGTCATACCGAATATTGTGACATTAAAGGTCAGAACAACTCTTAAACCATGTGTTTGTGAATCTGAATTTAGAGGTAAAAAAATTAACAGAGGGTAACTGAGACATCCTAAAGCAAGAATTCTTTGATGCTGTCAGTTTGGTTGATTGCTTTAGTCTTACGTACTACTTCCTGTGCCGGTCTCCCTGGCCTAGGTGTTAGCAGCTTTCTCCGTAACCCCGAATGCTCTCGCGGTTGACGTGAACGCACGAGAACTGGAAGCGGTTCGAGTCGCGCCAGTGACTTATGAGGGAATGGTGCCGGTCGCTGAGGTAGCAATGGCAAACTACTGAGCGTAATCTTGCCAAGAAATCAACAATCAACTGAAAGATGCTGATGTTGACAGCGATGTCCTGTAAAGGACTACTTCCTGTATCTTTTGAGGGTACACTTCATGGCGACAATGGATTGCTTATGTCTACTGATTGATGTGTGAGTGGGCTGGATTATTGTTTGCCTTTTCTTAGCTATCTAGGGAAACATCCTGATTGCTCAAGACTTTCCCTAAATGTTACTAAGGAATTAGGCACAAGTAATTAATACATCTGAGTCACTCCAAGTTTATAACTATGTACATTTTGTAATGCATTTTTCACACCGATATTTGTATACTTGATTTAGTTAGTTAGTTAGTTAGTCGACAGATTATCCTCATTGCACATCGAACCATTCAGTCCATAAGTGCTCGGATCCCCTCCTCAGCAAATCCCGCAGCGTGAAGCGGCTAACGACACTAGTTCTGTGTTGGTTTATCAATCTTCTTTGGAATACTTGTTTTACTCCAATGGACAAACTGTGTCTGGAAGTATCCACTTCGTGAATTTTTTTTTTCCACCTTGTATAACAATATCATACAATGTATAGCCCAGCTATAGCGATCTATTGACTCTTTCTTTTTCCTGCAAAATAACAGATAGGCCCTTGCCTATGCAACGGAGTTCGTGCATTGAGCTGAGTTTCTCCAGACTCAGGTTTGAGTTAGGAGGAAAACGGAGCACTTATGGGTTAAACCGTATGCCGCGATGTTGGTCCAACGACTAAACTAAACCAAACTAGCAGATAGGTACTATGTCTTGTCCCTATTCTGCCACTCCAACACACAACAGACACACACAACACCAGCCCACAGACACGTGATTATGGCCAAGATATTAAGGAGTATGCGACGTTTTGTTTTCCTTCAAGGAGATCGGAGGCTGAGTGGTCTCGAGGTATGTGTCCGCCTCGAGTGCTACAGGTCCTGGGTTCATGCCCCGGTGAGTGCCGGGAGTTTTTTACGTGGACTTTTAGTAACGAAATTTCCCCAGGTCTCTGGGTAGTGATATCGGACGCCCGTGTGTATTTGTGTGCATGTAAAAAAGCCATTGGCCGTTGGAATCGAAACAGAGTAGCCTAACGGCGCTGCCCGGGAAACATTTCGAGTTAATAATCTACCCAAGTATTTGCAGGATCCTCGCTGATGTTATGGAGTTCATGCACTGAGCTGAGATTCTCCGGACTCAGGCTTCAGTTAGGAGTAGAACGGAGCACTTATGGGTTACACCCGTGTGCCGTGATGCTGATCTGTCGACTAAACTTCAAGGACATCGCTGCTGCGACTGCTTAAACCATAACCGGAAAGGCGGTTACCCGAAAGATACTTCACTACCTAGTGGAGAAAGAGCATAGAATCCGGATGATCATCAAATACCTGGGTGGACCTTGACTCCACACGTCAACAGGATTGAAAGCATCTCTAGTCCTAGATAGAATCCGCAAAACTACAGGTGACACCGCTCCATAGCATGGTCTGCGAGAATCAGTGTCTGTAAACGTGTGCATGATGACTGCTTGAAAATATAGTAAAACCAAATTCTGTAATTTTACCATTTAACATATAAAATTCTGTTTGATTTTAATTCAAGAGTTGAACTACAAATCTACATATCAATCTTTTGTATTAAAAGATTTCATTGTTTTATACTTGTACACACGTACTTCACTATTGATTCTTGGAACGCAAGGTGTGCGAGTGAGTGCGTGGAAGTGTAGTATTTAACAGATGGCTTACCGATAAGACCAGAGACACCGACCAGATAACTCAGACATTCGTGTTAGGTCATCCTACTGTCTTTTGTCCACCAAGTGAATCCCATTCTCTTCTTTCGGGACCATCCCTTCAGACATTCTTATAACGAGCGATACATTCTAGATACTGCCTGCTATCTCTTGGGTAGGCATTTCTGCCTACTTTAGTTCAAATACCCAAACGGTCGGCGACAGTAAATAATAATAATAATAATAATAATAATAATAATAATAATAATAATATTAATAATATTAATAATAACAAGCAGCACAACCTACAACTATGATAATGCGTCTACTGCCCTCGTTGCTAACTGTAAACAATATAAAATGACACAAAGTCATTCGCTAAGAGATCATGTTTTCTACCACTTAACAACAGAGTAAAGTAACTTTTGGCAACAGATCGTGTTTTCTACCACTAAACAAGAGTATAACATAACATTTGCCAAGAGATAGTGATTTCTACCATTTAACAAGAGAGTAAAGAAACAGTTGGCGATAGATCATGTTTTCTACCACTTAAAAAGAGAGTAAAGTAACATTTGGCGACATATTACGTTTTTTATCGTTTAACAAAAGAGTAAAGCAACATTTGATAAAAGATCATGCTTTATAGAACTTAACACGACAGTAAAGTAACATGTCGCGACAGATCACTTTTTCTACAACTTAAAAAGAGAGTAAAGTAACTTTATTTAAACTATTCAGTCAGAAAGTAAGTAACATTTGTCAACAAATCGCGCTTTCAAGCACTCACAATGAGTAAAGAAATATTTGCCGAAACATCACGTTTTCTACAACTTAACAAGAGAGTATAGCAACATTTACAAACATATCATGCTTTTTACACCTTAACACGAGAGAAACGTAACATTTTGCGACACATTACGTATTCTCCCGTTAACAAGAAAATAAAGTAAATTTAATTAAAATATTCATTCTGAAAGTAAAGTAACATTTATGAACAGAACGCGCTTCAACGCACTTACAGTGAGTAAAGCTTCATTTGCCGAAAGATCACGGTTTCTACAACTTAACAAGGGAGCAAACCAACATTTGCCAACAGTTCATATTTTCTACAACTTAACACGAAAGTAAAGTAACATTTGGAAACATATCACGTTTTCCACCACTTAACAAGAGAGTAAAGTCATATTTGAGAGAGATCATGATTTGTACCACTTAACAAGAAAATAAAGAAACAGTTAACGACAGATCATGTTTACTACCACTTAACAAGAGAGTAAAGCAACATTTTCCGAAAGATAACGTTTTCTACCAGTTAACAATAGAGTAAAGTAACATTTGGCGACATATCACGCTTTCTAATATTTAACAGCAGAGGAATGTAACATTTGCCGGGAAATCAGGTTTTCTACCATTTAAACAGAGAGTAAAGCACCATTTAATGAAAGATCACGTTTTCTAACACGTAACACGAGAATAAAGCACCATTTACAGAAAGATTACGGTTCTACCAGTTAACAAGAGAGTAAATCATCATTTGCCGAAAGATGACATTTTCAATCACTTAACAAGAGATTAAATCAACATTTGGCTACATATCACGCTGTCTACCACTTAACAAGAGACTAAAGCAACATTTGGCGACATATCACGTTGTCTACCACTTAACAAGAGAGTAAAGCAACATTTGGCGACATATCACGCTGTCTACCACTTAACAAGAGAGTAAAGCAACATTTGGCGACATATCACGCTGTCTACCACTTAACAAGAGAGTAAAGCAACATTTGGCGACATATCACGCTTTCTACCACTTAACAAGAGAGTAAAGCAACATTTGGCGACATATCACGCTGTCTACCACTTAACAAGAGAGTAAAGCAACATTTGGCGACATATCACGCTGTCTACCACTTAACAAGAGAGTAAAGCAACATTTGGCGACATATCACGTTGTCTACCACTTAACAAGAGAGTAAAGCAACATTTGGCGACATATCACGCTTGTCTACCACTTAACAAGAGAGTAAAGCAACATTTGGCGACATATCACGCTTGTCTACCACCTTAACAAGAGAGTAAAGCAACATTTGGCGACATATCACGCTGTCTACCACTTAACAAGAGAGTAAAGCAACATTTGGCGACATATCACGCTGTCTACCACTTAACAAGAGAGTAAAGCAACATTTGGCGACATATCACGCTGTCTACCACTTAACAAGAGAGTAAAGCAACATTTGGCGACATATCACGCTGTCTACCACTTAACAAGAGAGTAAAGCAACATTTGGCGACATATCACGCTGTCTACCACTTAACAAGAGAGTAAAGCAACATTTGGCGACATATCACGCTGTCTACCACTTAACAAGAGAGTAAAGCAACATTTGGCGACATATCACGCTGTCTACCACTTAACAAGAGAGTAAAGCAACATTTGGCGACATATCACGCTGTCTACCACTTAACAAGAGAGTAAAGCAACATTTGGCGACATATCACGCTGTCTACCACTTAACAAGAGAGTAAAGCAACATTTGGCGACATATCACGCTGTCTACCACTTAACAAGAGAGTAAAGCAACATTTGGCGACATATCACGCTGTCTACCACTTAACAAGAGAGTAAAGCAACATTTGGCGACATATCACGCTGTCTACCACTTAACAAGAGAGTAAAGCAACATTTGGCGACATATCACGCTGTCTACCACTTAACAAGAGAGTAAAGCAACATTTGGCGACATATCACGCTGTCTACCACTTAACAAGAGAGTAAAGCAACATTTGGCGACATATCACGCTGTCTACCACTTAACAAGAGAGTAAAGCAACATTTGGCGACATATCACGCTGTCTACCACTTAACAAGAGAGTAAAGCAACATTTGGCGACATATCACGCTGTCTACCACTTAACAAGAGAGTAAAAGCAACATTTGGCGACATATCACGCTGTCTACCACTTAACAAGAGAGTAAAGCAACATTTGGCGACATATCACGTTGTCTACCACTTAACAAGAGAGTAAAGCAACATTTGGCGACATATCACGCTGTCTACCACTTAACAAGAGAGTAAAGCAACATTTGGCGACATATCACGTTGTCTACCACTTAACAAGAGAGTAAAGCAACATTTGGCGACATATCACGTTGTCTACCACTTAACAAGAGAGTAAAGCAACATTTGGCGACATATCACGTTGTCTACCACTTAACAAGAGAGTAAAGCAACATTTGGCGACATATCACGCTGTCTACCACTTAACAAGAGAGTAAAGCAACATTTGGCGACATATCACGTTGTCTACCACTTAACAAGAGAGTAAAGCAACATTTGGCGACATATCACGTTGTCTACCACTTAACAAGAGAGTAAAGCAACATTTGGCGACATATCACGCTGTCTACCACTTAACAAGAGAGTAAAGCAACATTTGGCGACATATCACGTTGTCTACCACTTAACAAGAGAGTAAAGCAACATTTGGCGACATATCACGCTGTCTACCACTTAACAAGAGAGTAAAGCAACATTTGGCGACATATCACGCTGTCTACCACTTAACAAGAGAGTAAAGCAACATTTGGCGACATATCACGTTGTCTACCACTTAACAAGAGAGTAAAGCAACATTTGGCGACATATCACGCTGTCTACCACTTAACAAGAGAGTAAAGCAACATTTGGCGACATATCACGTTGTCTACCACTTAACAAGAGAGTAAAGCAACATTTGGCGACATATCACGTTGTCTACCACTTAACAAGAGAGTAAAGCAACATTTGGCGACATATCACGCTGTCTACCACTTAACAAGAGAGTAAAGCAACATTTGGCGACATATCACGTTGTCTACCACTTAACAAGAGAGTAAAGCAACATTTGGCGACATATCACGCTGTCTACCACTTAACAAGAGAGTAAAGCAACATTTGGCGACATATCACGCTGTCTACCACTTAACAAGAGAGTAAAGCAACATTTGGCGACATATCACGCTGTCTACCACTTAACAAGAGAGTAAAGCAACATTTGGCGACATATCACGCTGTCTACCACTTAACAAGAGAGTAAAGCAACATTTGGCGACATATCACGTTGTCTACCACTTAACAAGAGAGTAAAGCAACATTTGGCGACATATCACGCTGTCTACCACTTAACAAGAGAGTAAAGCAACATTTGGCGACATATCACGTTGTCTACCACTTAACAAGAGAGTAAAGCAACATTTGGCGACATATCACGCTGTCTACCACTTAACAAGAGAGTAAAGCAACATTTGCAAACAGATCATGCTTTCTACAACTTAAACGGGAGTAATGTACATTTGGCGACAGATCACGTTTTCTACTTAAAAAGAGAGTAAAGTCATGTGATTTAAACTATTCAGTCAGAAAGTTCAGTACCATTTATCAACAGATGGCGCTCTCTAGCACTCACAGTGAATATCGTAACATTTGGCGATAGTGCGTGTTTTGGACTACTCACTCAGAGAGTAAAGTAATATTTGGCAATAGACTGAGTTTACATCCACTCATACCGAACGTAAAGTAAGGTGTGGTGATATGTCGTGATTACAACTACCCAGACAATTACAACTAGTTGCTGACTTTGTCTTGTATCTAGTCCAGCTATTCACGCACAGGTGCTTGCATCAATAGCCGCATTGTTGCACTGTTGTGTGACCAGTACAATCAATACAATATGGAAAGGGCACTGTTCAATGACATTTGGTGTGATCTGTATGATGCTGGGCTATTTGACCAGGTCAGTGTGAATATTATGGTCACCGTCTCCGGAGCGAAGGTGTTACGGACGTGGTTCGTAATTCCGTATAACCCCGTTCGAAACATAGCTGAGCGCGATTTGGCAGCAGATCAAGCTACGTTGGTTTTGCGTTGGTATCGGTCATTCATAAAGCAATGGCAAACTACTGAACGAAACCTTGCCAAGAGATCACAGCGGCAGACATGCTGATGTGGACTGCGATGTCCTGTAAAAGGATATGCCATCTCTTACAATAACACCACTGTCACCTACTGAAGGCGGAAGACCTGGGACTACAGTCAACTGAAAACAATAAATAAATAAACAAACCCGGCTACACGCGGATTCAAACACATAACCACAGACCCGACAGGTAAGCTTGCAAGCCAACGCGCTTCCATGGCTGCTGAATGTGACAAGTGCTGACAAACTTAAGGCTCCTGTCCAACAAAAACACATGAATGTCCAATGTTTAATTACCATTAGTGTGATATGATATGGGGGGATGTGGGCTGAGCATCGAATTCCCCTGGCCTTACAAGCGATGCCTGTTTGAGATGTGACTTTGTTGTCACGGAGAGCTCATTACCAATGCAGGATAATCAGTACGGTGATCCACCAGCAGAGGTTAGAATTGATATTATCTCGCCTTTGTTGATGACATACAGTGTACAGTTGATTAACATACCTATTCCAACATGAGAAGAATTAGACGACCTCATGTGGAGATGTACCGCATTCTGCAAACACGACTGATTTAACACATTATAATTATTATCAAAATCACAAAGAGTACTTGTGGCTTCTGTCTAATCTTTCATCATCCATCATCCCAAATTAGATGATATAAATGAGACTGCAAATTCTGCCTATGTGAATTACTGCATTCCCGTGACCAGAGTTTGCGTTTAGTGAGTATGTTTAGTTAGATTGTAATTGTGAATGTTCGAGAATGTTTGTCTGAGCATATTTGTCTTAAGTATGCTCGTTCGGTATGATTGTCCGAGTATGTTTGTCCGAGTATGTTTGTCCGAGTATGTTTGTCCGAGTATGTCAATGCCGTATGTGTCCGATGGCTTGACGTGTATCATTCAATGGTCATTAAATATGTTGGCCTGGCATTCTGTGGGCGGCAGTGCATACACACGGCAAGTGTCTAGACTTTATGACAAATAAATCTACACATCTGTAGGTGGTGGTGCATGCACACGGCAAATTTCTAGACTTTCTGACCAATAAATCTACACATCTGTGGGCGGTAGTACATGCACACGGCAAATGTCTAGACTTTCTGACCAATAAATCTACACATCTGTGGGCGGTAGTGCATGCACACGGCAAGTGTCTAGACTTTCTGACCAATAAATCTACACATCTGTGGGCGGTAGTACATGCACACGGCAAATGTCTAGACTTTCTGACCAATAAATCTACACATCTGTGGGCGGCAGTGCATACACACGGCAAGTGTCTAGACTTTATGACAAATAAATCTACACATCTGTAGGTGGTGGTGCATGCACACGGCAAATGTCTAGACTATCTGACCAATAAATCTACACATCTGTGGGCGGTAATGCATGCACACTGCAAGTTTCTAGACTTTCTGACCAATAAATCTACACATCTGTGGGCGGTAGTGCATGCACACGGCAAGTGTCTAGACTTTCTGACCAATAAATCTACACATCTGTGGGCGGTAGTACATGCACACGGCAAATGTCTAGACTTTCAGACCAATAAATCTACACATCTGTGGGCGGTAGTGTATGCACAAGGCAAGTGTCTAGACTTTCTGACCAATAAATCTACACATCTGTGGGCGGTAGTACATGCACACGTCAAGTATCTAGACTTTCTGACCAATAACACATCTACACATCTGTGGTCGGTGGTGCATGCACAAGGCAAGTGTCTAGACTTTCTGACCAATAAATCTACACATATGTGGGCGGTAGTGCATGCACACGGCAAGTGTCTAGACTTTCTGACCAATAAATCTACACATCTGTGGGCGGTAGTGCATGCACACGGCAAGTGTCTAGACTTTCTGACCAATAAATCTACACATCTGTGGGCGGTAGTGCATGCACACGGCAAGTGTCTAGACTTTCTGACCAATAAATCTACACATCTGTGGGCGGTAGTGCATGCACACGGCAAGTGTCTAGACTTTCTGACCAATAAATCTACACATCTGTGGGCGGTAGTCCATGCACACGGCAAATGTCTAGACTTTCAGACCAATAAATCTACACATCTGTGGGCGGTAGTGTATGCACAAGGCAAGTGTCTAGACTTTCTGACCAATAAATCTACACATCTGTGGGCGGTAGTACATGCACACGTCAAGTATCTAGACTTTCTGACCAATAACACATCTACACATCTGTGGGCGGTGGTGCATGCACAAGGCAAGTGTCTAGACTTTCTGACCAATAAATCTACACATCTGTGGGCGGTAGTACATGCACACGTCAAGTATCTAGACTTTCTGACCAATAACACATCTACACATCTGTGGGCGGTGGTGCATGCACAAGGCAAGTGTCTAGACTTTCTGACCAATAAATCTACACATATGTGGGCGGTAGTGCATGCACACGGCAAGTGTCTAGACTTTCTGACCAATAAATCTACACATCTGTGGGCGGTAGTGCATGCACACGGCAAGTGTCTAGACTTTCTGACCAATAAATCTACACATCTATGGGCGGTAGTGCATGCACACGGCAAGTGTCTAGACTTTCTGACCAATAAATCTACACATCTGTGGGCGGTAGTGCATGCACACGGCAAGTGTCTAGACTTTCTGACCAATAAATCTACACATCTGTGGGCGGTAGTGCATGCACACGGCAAGTGTCTAGACTTTCTGACCAATAACTCATCTACACATCTGTGGGCGGCAGTGCATGCACATGTCACGTGCCTAGACTTTCTGACCAATAACACGTCTACACACCTGTCTGTGGTGATACGTTACAAGATATGACTACTAAATTTGTGATTGATGGTTCGTTAAAATATATGTCTACAATGTCTGTAGTCGATGGTTCGTTAAAATATATGTCTACAATGTCTGTAGTCGATGGTTCGTTAAAATATATGTCTACAATGTCTGTAGTTGATGGTTCGTTAAAATATATGTCTACAATGTCTGTAGTCGAAGGTGTACTAAAATATATGTCTGAATTTATGTGGTCAGTGGTCCATTAAAATATATGTCTATCCCATCTGTGGTTAATGGACCGTTAAAATATATGTCTTACCCATTTGTTGTTGATTGATTGATTGATTGATTCATTCATTCATTCATTCATTCATTCATTCATTCATTCATTCATTCAGTAGCATGTCCTTTACAGAACCTCGCTCCCATAACAAAATTCCGGAAAACCTCTGGATCATAAGAAAGGTGTCCCGCGTCTGATACATCCATCTGGAGATCATCCGCCACATCCTGCACCCATCTTCTCTTTGGCCTTCCTCTTCCTCTCTTCCCGGGGATATACCCCTCCATTATTGTTCTCTCCAAACTTCCATAACGTTTCATCTGTGGTTGATGGTCCGTTAAAATACATGTCTTATTCATTTGTGGTTGATGGTCCATTAAAATAAATGTCTTCCTCATCTGTTGTCAGTGGGCCGTTAAAATTTATGTGTTCCCCATATGTAATTGATGGTCTGTTACAATATATGTCTTCCCTATGTGTGGTTGATGGACCGTTAAAATGTATGTCTTCCCTATCTTTGGTTGATGGTTCGTTAAAATATATGTCTTCCCATCTTTGGTTGATGGTCCGTTAAAATATATGCGTTCCCCATCTGTGATCGGTGGTCCGTTAAAACATATGTCTTCCCCATCTGTGGTTGATGGTCCGTTAAAATATATGTCTTCCTCATCTGTGGTCCGTGGGCAGTTAAAATTTATGTGTTCCCCATATGTCATTGATGGTCCGTTAAAATATATGTCTTCCCTATCTGTGATCACTGGTCCTTTAAAATATATTTCTTCCCTATCTGTGGTTGATGGTCCGTTAAAATATATGTCTTCCCCATCTGTGGTTGATAGTCCGTTAAAATATATGTCTTTCCCATCTTTGGTTGATGGTCCGTTAAAATATATGTCTTTCTTATCTTTGGTTGATGGTCCGTTAAAATATATGCCTTCCCCATCTGCGATCAGTGGTCCCTTAAAATATATCTCTTCCCTATCTGTGGTTGATGGTCCGTTAAAATATATGTCTTTCTCATCTTTGGTTGATGGTCTGTTAAAATATATGTCTTCCCCATCTGTGATCAGTGGTCCATTAAAATGTGTGTGTTCCCCATATGTCGTTGATGGTCCGTTAAAATATATGTCGGCAAAAGACAGATTGTAATATTGTGATATGCATACGTTTGTATTGTCTGTTGCAGACACAATGAGGACTTTGCTTATACTGGTGCTGGCTCTCAGCGCTGCTAGTCAGGCGGATGGGTTCATCTTTGGTAAGTAGCACCCCGGAATCACAACAATGGGCTTGATTGTGACTGTTCTCGTTTCTTTTACTTCATCATCAGAGATTGATTTCTTTTCAGAGATTCCATTTCTTTTAGAACATCATCGGACAATGATTGTTTCTGTTATTTCGTTGGCTATATCATCAGAGATTGATTGTGTCTGTTCTTGTTTATATTTAAACATCATCAGTCTTTCCGTACTTGATTCTTCTGCTAAACAGTTTGAACCTGATGAATTCGTGTCTTTTCGACCAGTTGATCAGAGACTAACTGTGTATTGCTTCTTCTAGAACATCGTCATACCGTGGTTGTCTTTTGTCATCTTACCTAGAGCACAATGAGATAGAGAAACACTGATTGATTCGTCACAACGTAAAGTTATCAATTATAACATCAACATGAGCGTTCACAACTCACGTAATATCACGTGAGATTTGAATGAGGTCGGTGTTTGGTTTGCCATTGTCCCATCAATATATACGATGTATCTAGTTGTCTTTACAGTCCCTGTTTGTAATTCATATTTGCGTTCGTGGTTACAACACTACGCACTGATACCTGCCGATGTCGACTTTCTTAAATCAAATTGTGGTTTCCACTTACTACACTATTTCTCTCTCTCTCTCTCTCTCTCTCTCTCTCTCTCTCTCTCTCTCTCTCTCTCTCTCTCTCTTTTTCTCTCTCTCTCTATCTCTCTCTCTCTCTCTCTCTCTCTCTCTCTCTCTCTCTCTCCACTGTATATCACTGTTACATGTATCATGTCTATCTCGCAGACATAACTTTGGTGTACTTGTTGTATAGCCGGCTTCCTAGCCTAGAGGTTAGCGACTTTTCTCCTTAATCGTGTATACTCTCGTAAGTAACGTGACGACGGTGAGAATCAGCAGTGGTTCGAATCGCGTCGGCAACTTACGGGGTATATGAGCCGGCCGCGCAGAAAGCAATGGCAAACTATGAGCGTAATCTTGCCAAGAAATCAACAATCAGCTTAAAGATGCTGCTGTTGACAGCAATGTCCTGTAAAGGATATGCAAAAAAAAAAAAAAACTTGTTGTATGAGTCATGTGTATCTCCCTGAAGTAAGCCGGTCTACTTGTTATATTTGTTATGTCTATCTCCTTGACATAATCTGTATGTATCATGTGTATCTCCTTGACATAATCTGTATGTATCATGTGTATCTCCCTGAAGTAACCGTGTCTACTTGTTATAAATGTTATGTCTATCTCCCTGACATAATCTGTATGGTCTACTTGTTATATTTGTTTTGTTTATCTCCCTGACATAATCTGTATGTATCATGTGCATCTCCCTGACATAATCTGTATGTATCATGTGCATCTCCCTGACATAATCTGTATGGTCTACTTGTTATATTTGTTATGTCTATCTCCCTGACATAATCTGTATGTATCATGTGCATCTCCCTGACATAATCTGTATGTATCATGTGCATCTCCCTGACATAATCTGTATGGTCTACTTGTTATATTTCTTATGTCTATCTCCCTGACATAATCTGTATGTATCATGTGCATCTCCCTGACATAATCTGTATGGTCTACTTGTTATATTTGTTATGTCTATCTCCCTGACATAATCTGTATGTATCATGTGCATCTCCCTGACATAATCTGTATGGTCTACTTGTTATATTTGTTATGTCTATCTCCCTGACATAATCTGTATGTATCATGTGCATCTCCCTGACATAATCTGTATGTATCATGTGCATCTCCCTGACATAATCTGTATGGTCTACTTGTTATATTTCTTATGTCTATCTCCCTGACATAATCTGTATGTATCATGTGCATCTCCCTGACATAATCTGTATGGTCTACTTGTTATATTTGTTATATCTATCTCCCTGACATAATCTGTATGTATCATGTGCATCTCCCTGACATAATCTGTATGGTCTACTTGTTATATTTCTTATGTCTATCTTCCTGACAAAATCTGTATGTATCATGTGCATCTGCCTGACATAATCTGTATGGTCTACTTGTTATCTTTGTTATGTCTATCTCCCTGATATAATCTGTATGTATCATGTGCATCTCCCTGACTTAATCTGTATGTATCATGTGTATCTCCCTGAAGTAACCTTGTCTACTTGTTATATTTGTTATGTCTATCTCCCTGACATAATCTGTATGTATCATGTGTATCTCCTTGACATAATCTGTATGTATCATGTGTATCTCCCTGAAGTAACCTTGTCTACTTGTTATATTTGTTATGTCTATCTCCCTGACATAATCTGTATGTATCATGTGCATCTCCCTGACATAATCTGTATGTATCATGTGTATCTCCCTGAAGTAACCTTGTCTACTTGTTATATTTGTTATGTCTATCTCCCTGACATAATCTGTATGTATCATGTGTATCTCCCTGAAGTAACCTTGTCTACTTTTTATATTTGTTATGTCTATCTTCCTGACATAATCTGTATGTATCATGTGTATCTCCCTGAAGTAACCTTGTCTACTTGTTATATTTGTTATGTCTATCTTCCTGACATAATCTGTATGTATCATGTGTATCTCCCTGAAGTAACCTTGTCTACTTGTTATATTTGTTATGTCTATCTCCCTGACATAATCTGTATGTATCATGTGTATCTCCCTGAAGTAACCTTGTCTACTTTTTATATTTGTTATGTCTATATCCCTGACATAATGTGTATGTATCATGTGTATCTCCCTGAAGTAACCTTGTCTACTTGTTATATTTGTTATGTCTATCTCCCTGACATAATCTGTATGTATCATGTGTATCTCCCTGAAGTAACCGTGTCTGCTTTTTATATTTGTTATGTCTATCTCCCTGACTTAATCTGTATGTATCATGCGTATCTCCCTGAAGTAACCTTGTCTACTTGTTATATTTGTTATGTCTATCTCCCTGACATAATCTGCATGTATCATGTGTAACTCCCTGAAGTAACCTTGTCTACTTTTTATATTTGTTATGTCTATCTCCCTGACATAATCTGTATGTATCATGCGTATCTCCCTGAAGTAACCTTGTCTACTTGTTATATTTGTTATGTCTATCTTCCTGACATAATCTGTATGTATCATGTGCATCTCCCTGAAGTAACCTTGTCTACTTGTTATATTTGTTATGTCTATCTCCCTGACATAATCTGTATGTATCATGTGTATCTCCCTGAAGTAACCTTGTCTACTTGTTATATTTGTTATGTCTATCTCCCTGACATAATCTGTATGTATCATGTGTATCTCCCTGAAGTAACCTTGTCTACTTTTTATATTTGTTATGTCTATCTCCCTGACATAATCTGTATGTATCATGTGCATCTCCCTGACATAATCTGTATGTATCATGTGTATCTCCCTGAAGTAACCTTGTCTACTTTTTATATTTGTTATGTCTATCTCCCTGACATAATCTGTATGTATCATGTGCATCTCCCTGACATAATCTGTACGTATCATGTGTATCTCCCTGAAGTAACCTTGTCTACTTTTTATATTTGTTATGTCTATCTCCCTGACATAATCTGTATGTATCATGTGCATCTCCCTGACATAATCTGTATTTATCATGTGTATCTCCCTGAAGTAACCTTGTCTACTTGTTATATTTGTTATGTCTATCTCCCTGACATAATCTGTATGTATCATGTGTATCTCCCTGAAGTAACCTTGTCTACTTTTTATATTTGTTATGTCTATCTCCCTGACATAATCTGTATGTATCATGTGTATCTCTCTGAAGTAACCTTGTCTACTTTTTATATTTGTTATGTCTATCTCCCTGACATAATCTGTATGTATCATGTGCATCTCCCTGATATAATCTGTATGTATCATGTGTATCTCCCTGAAGTAACCTTGTCTACTTGTTATATTTGTTATGTCTATCTCCCTGACATAATCTGTATGTATCATGTGTATCTCTCTGAAGTAACCTTGTCTACTTTTTATATTTGTTATGTCTATCTCCCTGACATAATCTGTATGTATCATGTGTATCTCCCTGAAGTAACCTTGTCTAATTGTTATATTTGTTATGTCTATCTCCCTGACATAATCTGTATGTGTCATGTGTATCTCCCTGATGCCATAGGCGAGAATGCTCATTTCACGTCCATCGCTGGTGTAATAAGCGGTAATAGTCATTGCGCAAGAATTGTAATGCCATTGGCGATTATAGGCAATAATAGGCTCCCAAGGCATTCGATTTGTCAGATACACATCTTGCCCACTCTTGACAACTCGTTTCCAGTAATTGGAACGATCTGGCTATTGTGCACAGTTTATATCTTTTTGACTGTGCGAGTGCTGTAATCTTCCCACTGCAGCGGTTTCTATTATTAAGTTCTGTTACAACTCTTCCACTCCACAAATCACCATAGCTAACGATTTGAAACAAACTCAACGCGTTTCGTATAACCCAACACAGGTGCAGTTTTATAATTCTGTTGTCTCCAAATACTGTACAAATTGCATTATCGTTTACATCACATTTCACTCGAACACAATATTTAGAGACTACAATTCTACACACTCTATTAATGTAGGGGCACATTATTTGGCCGTTCTACGGGAACGAAAGAACCAGGTCCCGCTCCGACCATGGCTCTAGTCCAACTGATTGAAGGTGAAGCTACGTCCTCTCACGAAGCGTCCCTAGCGCTTTTCACGCTTTTGTGACCATTGCAAGTGTCGAGTCACGTTGCATGCTCTTCTCGTGTAGTCAGTTAGTTAGTTAGTTAGTTAGTTAGTTAGTTAGTTAGTTAGTTAGTTAGTTAGTTAGTTAGTTAGTTAGTTAGTTAGTTAGTCTTTCCTCTTGAGCCTAAGTCGACGTATAGGGCAGAAGTCATGGCTCTCCATGTCTGGCAGTTCGCTGCTACCTGTTGTAGATCTTGGATATTCACTTGGCCGTTGAATGAGTCTTCTCTAATGATGGTTCTACGCAGGGTCTCTCTTGGTCTTCTCCGTTTTCTTTTCCCTACCGGTGACCATATGAGGGCTTGGTAGGGGAGTCTTGTCTTGTCCATTCTGAGTACATGGCCGATGAAGTTCCAACGGCGTTTTCTTATAAATTGGATACAATATCTTGCTTAGTCTCTTGTCTTATTTGCGTATTGGTTCTGAAATCTGTCCAGTGGAGGTTTAGATTTCTTCTAAGACGTGTGTTCTCAAAATTGTCAAATTTTTTTATCTAAAGCTACCGTTGATTTCCAACTCTCACATCCATACGTTAGCACTGGAATCACACAAGAGTTGAAGATTTTAAGTTTTGTGTGTTTGCTGAGTGTCTTTGACTTCCAGATGTTTGACAGTTTATTGAAGGCACTAGATGCCAGTGCGATTCTAGATGATATTTCTGGTGTTGAGTCCCCTGTAGATGTCATTTTGCTTCCTAGGTATGTGAAGCTGTTGACTTTTTCAAGAACATGGTTGCTTAATTTGGTGTCGTCTGAAACGTTGGTAAGATCAATAGTTTTTGTTTTTGTGGTGTTAATTTGGAGACCAATTTGTCCTGAAACATTAAGGAGATGGTGTATTTTCTCTTGGGCATCTGGGTGTGTTGAACTCAAAAGCACTATGTCGTCGCCGAAGTCCAGGTCTTCTAGAATTTTGTTAACCCACTGGATACCCCTATTTGTGTTGTTTGTGCACTTGCGCATGAACCAATCGATAGCTATTCCAAAGAGCATCGGTGATAAGACACAACCCTGTTTCACTCCCGTTTCCACTGAGAACCAGTCAGAGTTGCCTGATTCTGTTCTCACGCAGCAACGTGTCTCCTTATAGAAAGATTTTATGATGTTGGTATATTTAGTAGGAAAACCATAGATGTTAAGTAGATTCCAAAGTGAAGGACGGTGGATACTGCCGAAGGCTTTTTGAAAGTCGACAAAGTTGGTGATTAATTTCGACTGGAATTCTAAGGAGTCTTCAGTGATTATTCTAAGAATGAAAATGTGGTCTACATATGACATGACCGGTTTCGTATGAAGGTCCTTGTATAGACATCACTTTAACCCAACTATGGCATGATCTTTCACTATATAAACTGGATCACGGCACCTGACATAATCCGACCCATATGTTGTATGTATTATGTCTATCTCCCTGACATTAACTGTGTGTCATGTATATGCCAAATGAACTTGATCATTGTTTATTGTGCAGGTATTTTTGATGCTATAATCAACATCGGAACGAACATCATTGGAAACATTTTTGACTGGGGGATCACAACAGCCAACAAACTTGTGGACAAAGGCTTCCAGATAGGCGGAACAGCCATAGGCTTCGTCGTCGACCCCTTTGGATGGTGGAAGCGTGAGTATTACTTGTCAGAGTATGTTCTATTTCTGTTGTTATTTACATCAAGTATGCTAAATAAGTATGCGGCCCATTGCACTATACGGCTGTGAAACGTGGACTCAAAGCACACAGAATGAAAGAAACTATTGTGTCATAGATTGATGGGAAGATACATCTACTGAATATAGTGCAGCGGTTCTCAACCGATGGGGAATTTCCCCCCCCCCCCCTCTCCAGAGGGCAATTTTAGGGTTTCCATGGTGAAGAGGAGGGGGGAGGGGATTAAGAGTATGTAAAGATCGCGTTAATACAACAACCGATTACTTGATATTGTTTTTCTCTCTATACTTTACCGTTCTGTACTTCTTACCCTTCTGAAATTCGTTTCCTAACATGAGTATACCGTAAACTCATGTTTTATGTAGATGTCTAGACTTATTCTAGTATGTGTTATTAAACTTAGCCTCCATTTTTACGTATCAATATGTGGAGGGTTATGTGGGGAATTTATAGGGAAGAAATATTTTTTTTTTTAAGGGGGGGGGGGGGGGGGGGGGGGGGGTACGACATTCTGAACATATTGTGACGGGGTTCATGAGACAAAAATGGTTGAGAGCCACGGCTATAGTACATTGCGGTGTATGACAGTGGGGTCTTGAGCTTGAGTACACCTAGGAGATGTGTACCTACATGTGACAGGGCATAAAGCAAACCTAAGAGATGTGTACACACGTGTGACAGGGCAAATAGCAAACCCAGAAGATGTGTACACACGTGTGACAGAGCAAATAGCAAACCTAGGAGATGTGTACACACATGTGACAGGGCAAAAAGCAAACCTAGGAGATGTGTACACACGTGGGACAGGGCAAATAGCAAACCCAGGAGATGTGTACAACACATGTGACAGAGCAAATAGCAAACCTAGGAGATGTGTACACACGTGGGACAGAGCAAATAGCAAACCTAGCAGATGTGTACACACGTGGGACAGGGCAAATAGCAAACCTAGGAGATGTGTACACACGTAGGACAGGGCAATTAGCAAACCTAGGAGATGTGTACAACACATGTGACAGAGAAAATAGCAGACATAGGAGATGTGTACACGCGTCGGACAGAGCAAATAGCAAACCCGGGAGATGTGTACACACATGGGACATAGCAAATAGCAAACCTAGGAGATGTGTACACGCGTGGGACAGATCAAATAGCAAACCCGGGAGATGTGTACACACATGGGACATAGCAAATAGCAAACCTAGGAGATGTGTACACACATGTGACAGGGCAAAAAGCAAACCTAGGAGATGTGTACACACGTTGGACAGGGCAAATAGCAAATTTAGGAGATGTGTACAACACATGTGACAGAGCAAATAGCAAACCTAGGAGATGTGTACACACGTGGGACAGAGCAAATAGCAAACCTAGGAGATGTGTACACACGTGAGACAGAGCAAATAGCAAACCTAGGAGATGTGTACAACACATGTAACAGAGCAAATAGCAAACCTAGGAGATGTGTACACACGTGGGACAGAGCAAATAGCAAACCTAGGAGATGTGTACACACGTGAGACAGAGCAAATAGCAAACCTAGGAGATGTGTACACACGTGGGACAGAGCAAATAGCAAACCTAGGAGATGTGTACACACGTGAGACAGAGCAAATAGCAAACCTAGGAGATGTGTACACACGTGGGACAGAGCAAATAGCAAACCTAGGAGATGTGTACACACGTGAGACAGAGCAAATAGCAAACCTAGCAGATGTGTACACACGTGTGACAGAGCAAATAGCAAACCTAGGAGATGTGTACACACGTAGGACAGGGCAATTAGCAAACCTAGGAGGTGTGTACACACGTGTGACAGAGCAAATAGCAAACCTAGCAGATGTGTACACACGTGGGACAGGGCAAATAGCACACCTAGGAGATGTGTACACACGTGGGACAGAGAAATTATCAAACCTAGGAGATGTGTACACGCGTGGAACAGAGCAAATAGCAAACCCGGGATATGTGTACACACATGGGACATAGCAAATAGCAAACCTAGGAGATGTGCACAACACGTCTGACAGAGCAAACAGCAAATCTAGGAGATGTGTACAACACGTCTGACAGAGCAAACAGCAAATCTAGGAGATGTGTATACACGTGGGACAGGGCACATAGCAAACCTAGCAGATGTGTACACACATGGGACAGGGCAAATAGCACACCTAGGAGATGTGTACACACGTGGGTCAGGGCAAATAGCACACCTAGGAGATGTGTACACACATGGGTCAGGGCAAATAGCACACCTAGGAGATGTGTACACACATGGGACAGGGCAAATAGCACACCTAGGAGATGTGTACACACATGGGACAGGGCAAATAGCACACCTAGGAGATGTGTACACACGTGAGACAGAGCAAATAGCACACCTAGGAGATGTGTACACACGTGAGACAGAGCAAATAGCAAACCTAGGAGATGTGTATACACATGGGACAGGGCAAATAGCACACCTAGGAGATGTGTACACACATGGGACAGGGCAAATAGCACACCTAGGAGATGTGTACACACGTGGGACAGGGCAAATAGCACACCTAGGAGATGTGTACACACGTGGGTCAGAGCAAATAGCACACCTAGGAGATGTGTACACACGTGAGACAGAGCAAATAGCAAACCTAGGAGATGTGTATACACATGGGACAGGGCAAATAGCACACCTAGGAGATGTGTACACACGTGGGACAGAGGCAAATAGCAAACCTAGGAGATGTGGTACACACGTGGTGACAGAGCAAATAGCACAACCTAGCAGATGTGTACACACGTGGGACAGGGCAATTAGCAAACCTAGGAGATGTGTATACACATGGGACAGAGAAATTATCACAACCTAGGAGATGTGTACACGCATGGAACAGGAGCAAATAGCAACCCGGGAGATGTGTACACACGTGGGACTAGGCAAATAGCAAACCTAGGAGATGTGCACACGTGGGGACAGAGCAAATAGCAAACCAGGGAGATGTGTACACACATGGGACATAGCAAATAGCAAACCTAGGAGATGTGCTACACACTGTCTACAGAGCAAACAGCAAATCTAGGAGATGTGTACAACACGTCTGACAGAGCAAACTAGCAAATCTAGGAGATGTGTATACACGTGGGACAGGGCACATAGCAAACCTAGGAGATGTGTACACGCGTGGGACAGATCAAATAGCAAACCCGGGAGATGTGTACACACATGGGACATAGCAAATAGCAAACCTAGGAGATGTGTACACACATGTGACAGGGCAAAAAGCAAACCTAGGAGATGTGTACACACGTTGGACAGGGCAAATAGCAAATTTAGGAGATGTGTACAACACATGTGACAGAGCAAATAGCAAACCTAGGAGATGTGTACACACATGTGACAGGGCAAAAAACAAACCTAGGAGATGTGTACACACGTGGGACAGGGCAAATAGCAAACCCAGGAGATGTGTACAACACATGTAACAGAGCAAATAGCAAACCTAGGAGATGTGTACACACGTGGGACAGGGCAATTAGCAAACCTAGGAGATGTGTACACAAATGTGACAGGGCAAAAAGCAAACCTTGAAGATGTGTACACACGTGGGACAGGGCAAATAACAAACCCAGGAGATGTGTACAACACATGTGACAGAACAAATAGCAAACCTAGGAGATGTGTACACACGTGTTACAGAGCAAATAGCAAACCTAGGAGATGTGTACACACGTGAGACAGAGCAAATAGCAAACCTAGGAGGTGTGTACACACATGGGACAGAGAAATTATCAAACCCAGGAGATGTGTACACACGTGTGACAGAGCAAATAGCAAACCTAGCAGATGTGTACACACGTGGGACAGGGCAATTAGCAAACCTAGGAGATGTGTACACACATGGGACAGAGAAATTATCAAACCTAGGAGATGTGTACACGCGTGGAACAGAGCAAATAGCAAACCCGGGAGATGTGTACACACATGGGACATAGCAAATAGCAAACCTAGGAGATGTGCACACGCGTGGGACAGAGCAAATAGCAAACCCGGGAGATGTGTACACACATGGGACATAGCAAATAGCAAACCTAGGAGATGTGCACAACACGTCTAACAGAGCAAACAGCAAATCTAGGAGATGTGTACAACACGTCTGACAGAGCAAACAGCAAATCTAGGAGATGTGTATACACGTGGGACAGGGCACATAGCAAACCTAGCAGATGTGTACACACATGGGACAGGGCAAATAGCACACCTAGGAGATGTGTACACACGTGGGTCAGGGCAAATAGTACAACTAGGAGATGTGTACACCTGTCGGACAGAGCAAATAGCAAATCTGGGTGATGTGTACAACACGTGTGACAGGGCAAATGGGACACCTAGTAGATGTGAACAGTAGTAGGCCTGTTTGAGTCCGGAAGGACTATAGAGTTGTGCCGCTTGGGAGGTACCTAACAGCCCCGTTGGTGACTGTATAGTCCAATGCGAGAGTGACAATATCTGTCACAGTTTCCGTATCTGTAAGACGAGGCAAGTCCCGCAGTAAGTGACTGCGCTTTAAGCCTGTGCCGACTATCCTCAGTTTGTTGGATCAGATTGCGCTCAATGAGCACCAGTCCGTTTCGTACATCTCTTCTCCAGGAACACCTGTCTATTGCAACTCTCTCCCACGTGTCTGGATCTATGCCAAGGGTTTTCATATCTTGTTTACACACATCCCTATATCGCATTTGGGGTCTTCCGGTTGACCTCTTTCCTGTGGCTAGTTCTCCGTATAGGAGATCATTGGGAATACGTTCATCCTCCATTCGAGATACGTGGCCCAGCCACCGGAGGCGTCTCTGCTTGAGGAGGGTGTGCACTGTGGTAATATCTGCTCGTTCAAGCACCTGTTTGTTTGTTATATGATCTTTCCATGTTATGCCCAGCATACGTCTCAGACATTTCATGTGGAAGGAATTCAACTTCCTTTCCTGTCTTGAGTACAGGGTCCAGGATTCAGACCCATAGAGTAGTGTGCTAACAACACAAGCTTTATATACTTGAGCTTTTGTACGCTCTGTTAATCTATTAACAAACTCATTTAGCTAGCCTGGAAAATGTCGTGGCTGCCTTTCCAATGCGTCTGTCGATTTCTGTCTCTAATGAAAGATTATCTGATATTGTCGACCCCAAATACACACTCTTGGATGACATTCAATTCGTAATTAGAAATTTTGATTGACGAAGGCGCACCAGCATCTTGTTCCATCACCTGTGTTTTATTTAGGCTAATGGTGAGCCCAACGTCTTTGCAGGCGGCTGCAAAACGATCTATGATCCTTTGGAGATCTTCTGCTGTATGAGTAGTCAGTGCTGCATCATCTGCAAAAAGTAGTGCTCTTATGCATCTTGATCTTATTTTGGTATTTGCCTTGAGTGTTGATGAGTTAAACATTTTGCTATCAGATCTTGTTTGGAGGTATATGCCTTCAGTGGCAGACACAAATGCCTGCCTTAAGAGAACGGCGAAGAAGATACCAAAAAGTGTAGGAGCAAGCACGCAAGCCCTGCTTTACTAGATGTGAATACATCTGTAGTTAGTCTTTGGGTTCGTGACCTTCTCTGATATGGGGGTCAAATATGGCTACATTGTTCATGAGAGGCTGCGCTGGCCACCGCTGGATTAGAAGGTTCCGGGTTTGATCCCAGATTAGGGTTGTAAGGACCACCAAATATCACTGTATCTATGACTATTGTCATATATTTTTGAAGGGAGTGGGAGATCACTGTAGTGCATGCCCCTTTTCTAACAAAAGAAGTAGAGCCCCATCCTCTTCTATCTTCAGTAACCCCAGAATATGAACCTTGAGTTTTCTGCAGGCCTCGTTCTATTAAGTAGTCTAGGAGATATAGATTATGGCCCTGGTGAGAATAATGATTACTAACTGGGATTCTGCCCCTTCTCCAAGGATTCTGTAGCTCTGGAGCCCCCTTTTTTGTTTATCAAATCTGAGGAAAGTCTGGAGCATTTTCTCAGCCTGATTTAGATGAAGAAAACATGGATATTAAGCAGTTGATAGATCTAGAGTCTTCTCTCCCCCATTTTAGTAAGTCATTATGAGTGGATTTATTTTTAAACAATCAAACACATAATCAATCACATTAGATTCTGACAACATGATGTACAAAGAAGTTGTTGACTCACAGATAGGTTTGAACTGATAAATTAACAGAAGGTCAATTCATATTAATCATTTATTGACTGGGCCCGAGCCTTCTGGCCAGTACATACATCTCTATTGTGATTTACACAAGATAATAGAAAAGTTGCACATTGGACCATTGTCCCAGGCCATTAATAAACAAGCATCAATACATGAGAGGTCAACAAGTGTGAAAACATAGTAAACATTTTGATGTTGTACATGTTAAGTGTGAAAATGATTCAACAATTAAATATCAGTTTCCTGAAATTGGGTGTGGTGTCTACCAATTAGAAAGGTAACCTGGTGACTGGAAGATAAAGTAAGCCAGGGTCCATTGACTGATGGATCCACTTCAGGTCTGCCCGTATAGCTCCTCTGAAGGCCTCCCCATACTTTGCTCATGGCCAAGTCATCTTCCATCTCACTTGTGGTTCATCTCTTTCTCTCGGCTTCCGTCTTTCAGGTCTGATTTAGGTGGTTAGTTTGCTGATGTGTTGGGTGGTTGTTGGTATGTATCCACCAAGATCACTGTTTAAAATTCACATATATATGTACATTCCTACCAATACAATATTCTAGAAGTAGGTCGGAAGAAATCTAAATTCCTGAAGTAGGAACTAGTTCCCCTCCCCTTCTTTTTTCTCTAATCTAGTGTTGGGTTAATGTGGGGTGGTCAGAGTTTATCACACTGTGTACGCCTTGTATCAACTTGTTCCTGCTGTATGTAAGTTCTCATTTGACCTGGGGTCAGTGAACGTGTACAGTAAGACAGTGACAAGAGTGAGAAGGTGTCAAGATGCATGTAAATAAATGACATACATTTATAACATTTCTTCCACTAAATGGTGTTTATAGTGTGTATAAATAATTCTCTGTGTTTTCCCAATTAACCAACTTCTTCTTCTTCTGTATCTAATAACTCTCTCCCATTATCTGTTGTTGTTGTGATGTTGAGTGTTGGGTTGTGTGGTGATGAGTGGTGTTGAGTGGTGTTGTGTTTTAAGTTATGTTGAGTAATGAGTTAAGTTCACTTCGTGTGATGGAGTTCCACAAAGCTCAACTCTTCTGATGTAATGCAGTTCATAAGTGCTCTTATCTAATTAAAATTTGACATAAATATAAATATTTATCCTTCACACCCTATCCATTCAATAGATGAAGCAGAAAGAAAAGATTGGATTTCTCTCTCAACTTTCTCAATTGAAAATAGACATAGATAAGTCTGTTTTAAAACAAGGCACCTATTCTAGTACACGAACTGTCATTTTAGCTGTAGGTAGTGATAGCATCTTTTATCAGTGTTTCTGGTGAAATGCACAAGATTGCTTTAGAATCATCACTTCGTACAGTTGTTCAGAATAGAATGGAGTAGTATAATGCACTTCTTAAAGTTAATAATTATCTTTAAGAATATCAGAGATTGCAGTTTCATCGAAGAGAATATTAGAGTGTCAGTTTGCCCGGGAACGGCTCTGCGTCGTTAGAATCTACAGTCGAGCATTTTTTACATTTCAGAGGTTTTAATTAATAATAATACATTTCAATTGACATTACAAACACTGGATACCATTTCTTGCCACCTGATACATCGGGTTCTTAGTCTAATCTCGGGAATTACAAGCTTACCTCGGATCTAGACACTCCGCAATCCCATGTTTGAAAATTTGGTCACACTAACTTCTCACGTCTATTCATCAGGCTGGTTGCAGGAAAAAGTGCGGGCTTCCCATATTCTGATGAAATATTAACATATGCAAAACATGCGTTGGCGCGAAAGCGGGTCACATGTCTATTTCGTCCAATGGTCTTCCGAGCTTTGTCTGATGAAATATTTCTAAGAATCCACGTCATCTGTCACTTATGCAGTTCCAGTTTCGATGTAAAGTTTTAAGTCCTAGTTCCAGTTTGCGGTTGTGAAGTCATTTGTTTCATTATTTCCTCTTCTTGGCTTGCGGTATTTGGTAAATGAATAATGGTGGTTAGCGTTATGCCACAACTATCATACGTTCCTGTCACATGCTGTAATACATGTGTGAATGTATAAGTAATTATCTTTGTACATGTATGACAGAGTAGGATTGTAAGGACAATCAAGTATAAATGTATCTAGGACTATCATTCGCCCACGCCGTGTTGTTGTTTGTCCATCAAGAATGATGATGACCATTCATTTCATCCAGTGGGGTTGAAGGTGTGGAGCCGTGGGTTCTAAGATGGCTGATAAGGCCTATTTTGGCTCGAAATGTTCTTTGACAATGTGGGCAAAGAATGCTTGACGTCTCTGGAGGAGGATTTCCAGCAGTGGTTTTTCTGTCCTGCCTTTTCTTCACAGCTCTTGCAGTCCTGGTTGCCTCACATATGACTGCACCTTTGCGCAATGATGCACGCCACGAATTTCGGTTTCTCTGCTCCCAGGTGTCATGATGAATTCCAAAAGCATTCAGTGAAACTTTCAGAGTGTCTTTAAAACGTTTCCTCTGGCCACCTTGGGAGCGTTTACCACAACGCAGTTCGCTGTAAAACATTCGTTTAGGGAGCCTGTGATCTGGCATGCGAAGTCAAGTGACCAGCCCAGCGAATCTGATTCTTCATCAGTAGAGTGTGGATACTGGGCATGGATGCTCTTTCTAGGACTTCAGTGTCTGGAATCTTGTCTTGCCTATTTAATCTTCAGTAGCTTCCTTCGCCAGCCTACGCCAGCCGGCACGGCACTTGATGATGATGAGCTTCCTTAGGCAGACTGTGTGGAAGTGGTTTAATTTCCTAGCGTGTCGCTGATAAACAGTCCAGGTTTCACAAGCATTATAGCAGTGTGGATAATACAACTGCTTTGTAGACTTTTAGCTTTGTTTGCAGGCTTTATCCAGTTCTGTCCCATGCATTCTTGTACAGTCTGCCAAAGGCTGCACTGGCCTTGGAGATTCTTGCATTCACTTCGTCATCGATTGTGGCAGCTTGTGACACGGTGCTGCCAAGATAGGTGAATTTGTCCACAACACTTAGTCTATGATCATTCACTTTGATATTCGGCACAGTGTGATTATTCCCTGGAGCTGGCTGGTACATAACTACAGTCTTCTCCAAGTTGATATTGAGCCCAAAGTTGGCACAGGCATGTGAGAAAGCTGAAACATTATGTTGCATGTCCGCCTCTGAGTTGGCGTATAGAGCGCAATCATCAGCAAACAGGAGCTCTCTGACGGTGTCGCTGTTAATTTTGGTTTTAGCTTTCAGCCTTCTGAGATTGAATAACTTTCCATCCATACGGTAGTTGATGTCTATTCCAATGTCGTCGTTCTCGAAGGCATTCATCAACATGGCTGAAAACATGAGGCTGAACAGTGTTGGTGCCAGGACACATCCTTGCTTCACTCCATTGTTGACAGGAAAGGGTTCAGACAGTTCACCATTTTCCTGTACTCTTGCCTGCATGCCGTCATGAAATAGCCGCACTATTTGGACAAACTTTCGTGGACAGCCATATTTTGCCATAATCTTCCACAGTCCTTCTCTGCTGACTGTATCAAAAGCCTTGGTAAGGTCAATGAAAGTGGAGAACATTTCGCAGTTCTGTTCGTGACATTTCTCTTAGCGAAAATCATGTCAACATTTCCACGTTCTTTTCTGAAGCCACATTGACTCTCAGGAAGAAGACCTTGATCGAGATGGGTTGTGAGGCGATTGAGAAGAATTCTGGCGAGTATCTTCCCTGCAATTGAAAGCAAGGAGATGCCTCGGTGGTTGTCACAGGATTGGCGGTTTCCTTTACGTTTGTAAAGGAGGACTATTGACGCGTCCTTAAAATCTTGTGGCATGGTATCGTTCATCCATATGTTTGTGAAGACTTGGTGAAGCTGCTCTGTTAGGACCGGCCCACCTGCCTTGTATATCTCTGCTGGGATGGAGTTAGGACCAGGTGCCTTGCCGCTAGAGAGTTGCTGGATGGCTTTGTTTATTTCCACTATGGTTGGCAGGTCATCAAGAGTCTCATTGGTGGGAACTTGAGGAAGGCAGTTGATGGTTTCATCATCGAAGAAGGAAGTTGCATTTAAGATTTTGCTGAAATGCTCTGCCCAGCGTTTGAGGATTTCTTTCTTATCGGTGACCAATGTTCCCCCATCTGCACTGAGGAGGGGAACTATGCCTGGTGATGAAGGACCATAGACCGCTTTCAGTGAGTCGTAGAAGTTTTTCATTTCGTGTCTGTCAGCAAAGCCCTGAATTTCATCAGCTTTGCTGCTCAGCCAGGAGTCCCGCATGTGCCGAAGTTTCTGCTGCACTACTCTCTGAATGTTCTTGAAAGCATCTTTTTTTTATGTTGACTTTGGGTCATTCAAATGTGCCTTGAGGAGAAGATGTTTCTCGGCCAGCAACTGGTTGATGTCTTCGGAATTTTCATCAAACCAGTCTTTATGCTTTCGGGGGGCTGGACCCAGGATTTCCATAGCAGTTTTGTAAATTGTGTTCTTTAGGGCTCTCCTTTCTGTTTCTGTATCCTGTTTATCTTCAGCATTGGGCTTGAGGCGGTCTTCCAGCATATTTTCAAACGACTGCTGTATTTTCTTGCTGTTTAGGCGGGTGACATTTAGCTTTGTTTGCATTTTCGCCCCTTGAGGACGCCGTGGTGGCCTGATGTGGATGTTCATTTTCGAGACAATGAGACGATGGTCTGTCCAACATTCGGCACCACACATGGATTTTGTCACTCGAACGTCTTGTCTGTCATTCCTCCTGACGATGACATAGTCAATGAGGTGCCAGTGTTTCGAGCGAGGGTGCATCCACGATGTCCTATTTCTCATGGGGAGACGGAAAATTGTGTTTGTAATCAGGTGATCATGTTCGGCACATGTCTGAAGGAGGCGGAGTCCATTGCTGTTACAATTTCCGACTCCATGCTTTCCAATAATGCCACTCCAAGAGGTGGTGTCCGTGCCTACTCTGGCATTGAAATCCCCAAGGAGTATAAGTCCACGCCGTATGCTTTAATGAATGTGTCAATGTATAAGTAAGTATATCTATGAAAGAAACCAGTGGTAATTCACCGGGCTGAAATATATTCCCATGTTCATGACTAACATGATTTTGTTTGATTACTCCAGCATCTACCGATGACCATGGACACGCGACAGGGAAGGGTAAGTTGTCTTTCCATAAATGTATCACTAGATTAGGGTCATGTCCGCTTTTCTGTGTAAGTTGGTGTTTGTGACTTGTGCATACCGTTTGCAATCCCCCAGTAATTAATTTGTAGAAGAGTTACATCTACGAAATAACACGCAAGGTAAACTGATTA
The DNA here is from genome assembly GCA_014155875.1 of Cepaea nemoralis. NCBI lineage: Eukaryota > Metazoa > Mollusca > Gastropoda > Stylommatophora > Helicidae > Cepaea > Cepaea nemoralis. The sequence continues at coordinate 22,298 of JACEFZ010018736.1, read as the reverse complement.
AATAATTTAGCAAAGATAGTTAACTTATTACATAATTTAACATAGACAATCAATTGATTACATAATTTAACATAGACAGTAACTTGATTACATAATTTAGTACAGACTGTCAATTGAATGTGTGTGTGTTTATATATATATATATATATATATATATATATATATATATATATATATATATATATATATATATATATATATATATATATATATATATATATATATATATATATATATATTGTATATCCCCTTATAGGACGCTGCAGCCAACACCAGCATTTTTCGGCTTCTGTTGATGTTACTAGGCAATTGTTTACGTTCAGTAGTTTGCCATTGTTTCTGAACGACTGGCTCACATACCCACCTAAGTTACCAGCGCGGCGCGAACCGCTGCCGATTCACGCAGCTGATGTTTTCCCCAAGTGGATATGCGAGATTATCACCTTTGTCGACAAAATCTTGGCCAGGGAGACGGTGATATATATATATATATATATATATATATATATATATATATATATATATATATATATATATATATATATATATATATATATATATATATATATATATATATATACTAGCTGACCCTGCCCGGCTTCGCCCAGTCCCTGGAGGGGATCTATCTATCTATCAGTCTGTTTGTCTGTCTGTCTATCTGTCTGCTTGTTTGTCTGTCTGTCTGTCTGTCTGGCTGACCCGGCCCGGCTTCACCCAGTCTCTGGTGGGGAGCATCTCATTTAATTCATATAAGTAGTCATATAAGCTCCCGTTCCCGACTATCTGTCTGTCTGTCTGTCTGTCTGTCTTGTCTGTCTGTCTGACCCGGCCCGGCTTCACCCAGACCCTGGTGGGGAGCATCTAATTTAATTCATATAAGTAGTCATATAAGCTCCCGTTCCCGACTATCTGTCTGTCTGTCTGTCTGTCTGTCTTGTCTGTCTGTCTGACCCGGCCCGGCTTCACCCAGACCCTGGTGGGGAGCATCTCATTTAATTCATATACGTAGTCATATAAGCTTCCGTTCCCGACTATCTGTCTGTCTGTCTGTCTATCTATCTGACCCGGCGTGGCTTCGCCCAGCACCTGGCGGGGAGCCTCTCATTAAATTCACACAGTAACTTAAAAGAATGTCCTTCCACACAACATCCATTATTTTTAATGAAAACTGTGTTTAATCACCTACATGACTGTAGATAACTTCTTTAAGCATAAAAAGATGAGTTACAATGTTATGCATTATGCATTATTTTTATGAAAACGTTGAAAATGCCTTAAAGATTATATCATTATTTATTATAACTCATATGCCTGTAAATAACTATAGACAAAGAGTTTATAAATCTTTGAAAACGATGCAACAATATGACTATAAAATATAAACAAATGTTATTAAAAGTTATGCCCCTTGAAATAACTTTTCTAGAGGTAAGTCCCCTTGCTGTATAGAAATTATAGTGAAAAATTAAATATTAAATTTTAGTAAATAAGTGGCCGAAAAAAAAAAAAAAAACTAAAACACTATGACAGAAAGTTGCACAGGAATTAAAGGAAATCGTGTAGAAAATTTCATGTCAATCGGATGGACCGTTCGCGAACGCATAAAGAACGGACGGAAATACATACATCGTGTTTTATATATATAGATACATACGTGCTACATAGAACCTGTACTTTTTTATGGATGACAAGCTGAAAAACATCTGATGGCTGTGGAAATGTGGTGTCTGAGGACATTGTAATGAATGCCATGGACAGACAGAAAAACCAATGAACAAGTCCTTTAAGACGCAGAGTCAAATTTTTTGGGCATGTTATGAGAAGAAATGACTTGGAGAACTTAGTGACAACTGGCAAGATGGAAGGATGAGACCAGGGGGGGGGGGGGCGAGAAGTAAATACCTGGATATTTTGGCCACGTGGCATGGTCGAGACAGGAACACGGAGCTGATCTACGACTACGGTGATCGGGTGAGATGGCAAAACATGACCGCCCACGCTTATCGGCATGGCACATGATGGATATATATATATATACATATGTATGTATAATTTAGCACAGACAGTTAATTGAATAAAGTAGTATCATAAACAGTCAATTGATTAAAGAATTTAGCATAGCCAGTTAAATGTGTATGTCATTGAGCATAGACAGTCAGAACAGTGACTGAGTGTAGCATGTCCTGATGATTTCTTGTTTGTTCTATGTTTGTTCTATGTTTGTTCTATGTCCATTGTATGTTTGTTCTAAGTTTTTTCTATGTTTATTCTATGTTTGGTTTTTTCTGACAGTGAACAAATGCCCGGCCCGGTCCGACATTCTCTTTGTCTTTGACACGTCCAGTAGCATGAGCTCCAAGCAGTTTGACCTGTCCAAGCAGTTTGCCACCAGACTGACGGAGCACTTCCAGATCAGCAACAGGGATGTGCGCTTTGCAGCAATCAAATTCGGCAGCACGGTGGAGCCAGTCTTCAACTTCAACACCCATGACAACCACGGCGGCATTAGTTTGGTAAGGAATGTCTTCTTGTATATAGGCTACTTTATTACACTCGGACATACAACATGAGAGGTTTTGCTTTATTGTACACAGATTGGTAACTTACGAGGGTATATGAGCCGGTCGTTCAGAAAGCAATGGCAAACTCATCTCACTCATTGGCACCTTGCCGTCTTGACAGACGATAGTTTGTGCTTTAAAAAGGCATAATAACTTTTAACTATGGCGGTAGTGAGTGTGACTGATAAGGCCAATTTGCGCTGTAAATGTCCGTTCACAGTGGGTGCATGTGAACATGTGGTTATTTCCACCATCATGCGCCATCTTACGTCTCAAACGCTTGGTGTGTGACTTTCTGCAATAATTTTCTCCTTTGACTTTATTCCATTTCTGATATTTGCCCTCCATGCAACATGTTCAGCGGCGACTTGCTCCCAATGTGCATTATCAATGCCTGTATCAATCATGTCCCGCTTACACACATCTTTGTATCGTAGTGGAGGCCGACCCTGAGATCTCTTACCCATCTGTAATTCACCAAAAAAGATATCCTTTGGTATTCTACCATCATCCATCCTCCTAACATGTCCTATCCATCTAAGTCTACGAAGACTGAGCATGGAATAAACTGTCACACAACCTGATCTTTCCAATACTTCAGTATTTGTGATTTTGTCTTGCCACTTAATACCAAGAATTCTTCGCAGACACCGCATATGAAAGCTGTTTAAATTGTTCTCTTGGTATGAGTAAGTTGTCCAGGTTTCACTGCCATAGAGAAGAGTACTAAGGACACAGGCTTGATAGACAAGGACTTTTGTTTTGACAGTAAGCTTCCTGTTCTCCCAGACTCTTTTTCTTAACCTGTTCATTGTTGTTGCTGCCTTACCAATCCGGATGTTGATTTCCTGATCTAGGGATAATTTGCTATTTACCACTGATCATAGATATGTAAAATGGTCCACTATCTCTAGTTCGGCGTCGTCAATAAAGATTGATGGTACCCCATGTGCACCTTGTGACATAATCTGTGTCTTCTTTTTGCTAATTGTTAAACCAAACTACTGAATGTAAAACTTGCCAAGTACATCAACATCAGTTGAAAAATGTTGGTGTTGACTGCAACATCCTGTAAGGGATATGCGACAACAACAACAAAATATAGCAGATTTTTTTTTAATTAACAATATACACTCGTTCATTCATTCAGTTGCATATCGTTTGCAGAACCTGGTTCCCATAACAACCTTCCGGAAAACCTTTCAGTCATGAGCAAGATGTACGATACATCCAGCTGGAGATCATCGGCCACGTCCTGCACCTATCTTCTCTTAGGCCTTCCTCTTCCTTTCTTCCGAGACATATACTCCTCCATTGTTGCTCTCTCCAAACTTTCGTTTCCATTTTAAGTGACCAGATTATTTCAATTTTCTTTGTTTTATCGTCTTTAATAGCCAGAATTTTTCAATATTCAGATTTTGAAGTGTGGATGCATTTGTTCCTTTCTGTATCCAAGATATTCTTAGAATTCGTCTACAGAATTTATATTCAAAGGCATGTATGCGCTGTTCAGCTTGTTTTACAAGTGTCCAGGTCTCACAGGCGTATGTTGCAATGAGAAAGATGCATTCTCTCAATAATCGAATTTGTGTAGTTCTGTCTGTCCCACTACACAATTTATTCAGTTGTTTTAGTCTTTGAAGAGTAATAGATATTCGAATTTTAACTTCTTTCATTGTGTCTCCATCGTTGGTAGTCAATGACCCAAGATATTCGAAATGTTCCACCCCCAATTTTTCCTCATTAAGATATATTCCTTTCTTCATAGTAATTTTATCTGTATGCATTATCTTTGTGTTTGCTATGTTAAGATATAAATTGCATTTTCACTATTCAATTGAGTTGAGGTTATTAGGTTACACCATTCTGTGTTGTGTATAGCAATACTGTATCATCAGCATACCGAATCTCTGGTATGCCATGACCACCGATATTTAGGGCATCATATTGCTCCCTGGTTATATCAAATCTGACATTTCTCATTATATTTTCGGCGTACAGGTTAAACAAATAGGGGGACAGCACACATCCCTGACGGACTCCTTGCTTGATGCCAAACCACTTTAAAAAAGTCGCTTAAAAGTCGACAGGGTCGACTTCATTGCACCAGGTTTTTATCCCATATGGCTCGGTCTCTTTCCGCAGTACGGAAAGCGTCGCACAAAGCACAAACTCCGTAGCTTTTAGCGACGACCCACGGGAGTCTCCGAAACATTTAACTCGTAAACCGAAGGACGCGGCCCGGAACCGAACCCACAACCTTCGGCTCACGAGTCAAACGTCAAACAGCTTGACCACTTCGCCACAGAGACTCCCTATGGTGCCTATGGTGCGTCAGATGGTGCCAAACCAATCTGATGTCTCGCCTTCTATTCTAACCGCTGCTTGTTGGTCTAGATAGAGCATTCTTATGAGTTGTATTACATGTGATGGAAAACCCCTATTCCTCATGATTTCCCAAAGTTACTGATGTTGTACACAGTCAAATGCCTTTGAATAATCCACAAAACATGAAAATGGGTTTACATTAAATTCTCTGCACTTCTCTATCATTAAACGCATGTTGAGAATGTGACCTCTTGTTCCTCCTCCTTGTCTAAATCCATCTTAAACCACGTTAATGTCGTCTTCCATTTTCTTACGAAGTGTTCCCATTATGATTTTTAGTAGATTGTTATTTGCATGACTGATCAGGGCAACAGTTCTATAGATGGTGCATACGTTATTACCTTTAATTTATTGGTATGTAGATAGTTCTCTTCCAATCTTTCGGCCATATACCTCATGTCCATGTCACTTTACATAATGCATGATAGATTTGTATGATTTCTTCTCCTCCCGCTTAATTAGTTCAGCTGGTATCTCATCAAATCCAGGTGATTTACCATTCTTCAGGTTCTTTATTGACCATACAATTTCATCTAATGAGTTTTCAGGTTCTGTCTCTGCTGTCATTGGTTCATGTATCTCATTCATATCCTCACTGTCATTCAGATCATACATTCCACTGCAGTAATCTTTCTAGAATTTGTTTAGTTTCTGTTAAGGTATGTCTCAACTAGTCAAAGATTTTCAAAGAACTAGTCAAAAAATTTAATTGAGGTTGAATATTTCTTGTCAATAACTTCATTTCTTTAAACATTTCGTAATCGCTTCCCGTCTAATGTTATTGCTCTATTCTGGTACAGCAATCTTGTATATATTGATTTTTGTCCTTTCTTGTTTTCTTTCTTATTTCTCGAGTTAAAGATGTTATCTTCATCCTGCTGTTATCGGATTCACCTCCTTTCTGTTTCAGTTCCCTCCGTTATTTTATTTATTCTAACGTGTCTGATGTAATCCATTGCTTTTGTTGCTTTCTCTTGGTCGCAATTAAATCTTCGGCTGCAGTTATCAAGATATCTCTAGCTTGCACTGCCAGTTCATCCGGTATATATTCCTCCTGTATAGACATAAAGACCCCACAAAGATTCTTCACTTCTACGTTGTATGCAGCTGGTATTTTTGTGAGATCAAAATGAAGTGGCCTTGGTCCTCGAGTAACATACGAGTCACGTAAAAACGTATTGTTAATATGTCTATTCTTGTATCTATCATAACTGAACTAGGAGTTTCAAAAGATTTGTTACTGTAGTCAATATACGAAGGTTGAAAACGCTACAAGGACCCGCTTAAGATATCACTTAAGGCCATTGACATAAACTTTGATACCTGACAGGCCGCTGTTCAATACCTGATCATTTAACGTGCATACACCGGGTAGGAGCCGTGACTTGTCAGGCAACCAGAAATACCGTGGCTGAACGGCAGGGACGAGGGTGATGGTGATGGTGTGGGGGGGGGGGGGGGGGGGGGTGTTGAAGCGGGAAAAGGCCGGACAGCGGGGACAGGCTGAAGAGTATGCACATCCCTGATTCCCAATTATTCTCCATTTGTAGCCATGCATTAATCTCTAATTGTACACTTGTATTCTTGTCTAATTGTACCCATGTATTCTTGTCTAATTATACCCATGTAATCTTGTCTAATTGTACTAATGTATTCGTGTCTAATTGTACCCATGTATTCTTGTCTAATTTTACCCGTGTATTCTTGTCTAATTGTTCCCATGCATTCCTCTCTAATTGTACACATGTATTTTTGTTTAATTGTACCCATGCATTCCTCTCTAATTGTACTCATGTATTCTTGTCTAATTTTACTCATGTATTCTTGTCTAATTGTACTCACGTATTCTTCTCTAATTGTACTCATGTATTCCTCTCTAATTGTACCCTTGTATTCTTGTCTGATTGTAACCATGTATTCTTGTCTAATTGTACGCATCTATTCTTGTCTAATTGTACTCATGTATTCTTGTCTAATTGTACCCATATATTCTTGTCTAATTGTTCCCATGTATTCTTGTCTAAATGTACTCATGATTTCTTATCTAATTGTACCCATGTATTCTTGTCTAATTGTACCCATATATTCTTGTCTATTTGTACTCATGTATTCCTGTCTAATTGTACCCATGTATTCTTGTCTAATTGTACTCATACATTCCTCTCTAATTGTACCCATGTATTCTTGTCTAATTGTACCCATGTATTCTTGTCTAATTGTACTCATGTATTCCTCTCTAATTGTACCCATATATTCTTCTCCAATTGTACCTGACACATGCCTGTGGTCATTGGCATTAAGGTGAGTGGCCGTACAATATAAACAGTTCACGAGATAAAATAGGGCGGATAGTAAGTCCCCCAGAGGGTGAAAACGAGAAGACAGTAATTGAAAGGGGGAGCTGAGAAGAAGTCAGCTGGTGAGGCAGACAGTTGGAGCAGTGAGGTTGTGTGTTGTGTGTGAAGCATTGTGGAGGCATAGAATTGTTTAAAAGACAGGGACAAAGATTGACGGGGCAGTTGATGTTTGGACTCCGAGCTGAGAGGGAGTTGAGTTTAGACCGGACCAGGAGAAGGTCGTGGTCTGAGAAAGTGAAGAATTGTGACGGAGTTCGGAAGATAACTCCGCACTGTGGGTTCCAGGGATAGTGAGTGGAATTCGAGACCCAGAGTGGGTTACTTTGAGTCGGGCCTAGAGAGAGGCTAGTATACCTGTCGTGTGGGACGAGATTTTAGTAGCCTTGAGAGGCAGTGTTATTCGAAGTGTTCCATTGGGATGGAGATATATTCTTAGAGAATTATTGTTCCTGGATTTATATGCTACATGTGTCTGTGTTAATTCAGAATTAAAGGAATATTATGTGCACAAATTAACGCTTGTTCACTGACTGGTGTTTGGTGGTGATGTATCTTGGTTAATCTGTTGTTCAACATCACATTTTACAAGGACATACCCTAGACACAACCATAGCCACTCTATCTGTCACTTAGTCAACATTCACTTTGTGTCAGTACCCATGTAGTCTTGTCTAAATGTACTCATGATTTCTTGTCTAATTTTACTCATGTATTCTTGTATAACTGTACCCATGTATTCTTGTTTAATTGTAAGTATGTATTCTTGTCTAAATGTACTCATGATTTCTTGTCTAATTGCACCTATGTATTCTTGTCTAATTGTACCCATGCATTGTTGTCTAATTGTACCCATGTATTCTTTTCTACGTGTATCCATGCATTCCTCTCTAATTGTACTCATGTATTCTTGTCTTATTGTTCTCATGTATTCTTGTCTAATTGTACCCATGTATACTTGTCTAACTGTACCAATGTATTCTTGTCTAATTGTACCCATGTATTCTTGTCTAATTGTACCCATGTATTCTTGTCTATTTGTACTCATGTATTCTTGTCTAAATGTACCCATGTATTCTTGTCTAATTGTACTCATGTATTCCTCTCTAATTGTACCCTTGTATTCTTGTCTAGTTGTAGCAATGAATTCTTGTCTAATTGTCAATCAATCAATCATGTGCCATGCCGGAAAGCGTGGGGGGTCATGACTCGCCATTTCACTCGATCACCAGTGTCTTGGATCAGCTCAGTGTTCCTGTCTCGTCCATACCATGTGGCCACGCCATCCAGGTATTTTCCTCTCGGTCTTCCTCTTGGTCTGTTCCCTTCGATCTTGCCAGTTGTCACTAAGTTCTCCAATCCATTTCTTCTCATAACATGTTCAAAAAATTTTAACTGTCTACGTCTAATTTCTCTAATCAGTTTACGATGTTCATTTGTCTCCTGTAGTACTTGGTCATTGGTTTTTCTGTCTGTCCATGGTATTCTTTGCATTTTCCTCAGAAACCACATTTCTGCAGCCATCAGATGCTTTTCAGCTTGACTGCTCATTGTCCAAGTTTCACATCCATACAAAAGAACAGGCTCAATGTATCCCCTCAACACTCTTTTTCTCGTTTCAATTGACATCTTTTTATTGGTCAGAATGTGTTTCATCTTGCTAAAGGCTACTTCGCCATGGCGATTCTTGTTCTAATCTCTTCAAGGCATCTCCCATCAGATGTTATGACTGTTCCAAGATAATTGTACCGATTCACTTGTTGAAGAATATTTCCATTTACTTGTATATTACATTGTGGCACTTCTTCCTTCCTAGTGACGACCATAACCTGAGTCTTTTTACAATTTAATTCTAACCCCAGTTGCTCACTGTGTACAACAACCGCATCTACTAATTGTTGCAGGTCCTGCGCATTGTCTGCAATTAATACTGTATCATCTGCATATCTAATGTTATTGATGTTTCGTCCTCCAATGCTGATTCCATTTATATCCTCTACATTTCTGAAAATATTTTCACTGTATAGGGAAAAAAGATCTGGAGACATCACACATCCCTGCCTAACACCTCTCTTAATTGGCTGATACTGTCCCACTTCATTATCAATCCTTATTGCAGCTTGTTGTTTCCAATATATGTTTTTTATAAGTCTAATGTCTTTCCCATCAATTTGTAGATCTGCAAGCATATCCACCATGTTGACATGTCTAACTCTATCAAAAGCCTTTGTATAGTCAATAAAGCAAAGATGTATATCCTTGTTTACTTCTATAGCACGTTCAATAACTGTACGCAACAGATACACAGCATTTACTGTACCCTTTCCTACTACAAACCCGCATTGTTCTTCCCCTATTTCAGGTTGTATCTTCTTCCTCACTCTTTGCATGATAATTCTTAGCAAAATCTTTGTGATGTGACTCATTATACTAATTGTTCTATGTTGATCACATTCCAAGGTTCCTGATTTCTTTGGGATTGCAATAAATACAGAGTTACATAATTCAGGAGGTATATCTCCAGTATCATATAATGTGTTCAGCAGTCTGGTGACTTGCTCTAGCCCAAATTCTTCTAAAGCTTTAATCATTTCTGTTATGAAGTTATCTGCACCGGGGGCCTTGCCAGCTTTCATATGCTTAAGAACATATCGAACCTCTATCTCCAAAATTGGCGGTCCTTCATTATTAAATCTAATATCATACTGTTCGTCTCTGTTATCATCATAAAGGTGTTTCACATTATCTGTCCATACATGTAGAATCTGGTCTTTTTCTATTATGATTTTGCCATCTTTAGTTTTAGACACCCTGTTGATGTACTTGTTCTTTTATTAGTAAGTTTCTGAATTATTTTGTGCACTAATTTGGTATTTTGACTGTTGTGTTGGTTTTCAATTTCTAAGCACTTTTCCTCAAGCCATGATTCTTTTGCCTCCTTACATAATATTCTGACTTGTCTGTGAAGTTTCTTCATATTTGACATAATTATTTTTGGTGAGTCTTCTTGTTTCCATGAGGTGTAAAATTTCTTCAGTCATCCATTTCTTACGACCCACCTTCTTTAATTTTGGAATAGTTGTTTCTGCAGCCACATTGATTGAATTCTTCAACGTTTCCCTTGATCATCCACATCCTGGAATAGGATCTCTAGATCAGACAAAATTTCAAATCTGTTCTGTACTTCTATGTTGAATTTGTTTTGTATTTCCTTGTCATTACTCAATGTACACAAATCATATTTAGTGTTTCCTCTTAGATACTTGTCTTTCTTCAACGTTACCCTCAATGTCCTGTGAGTAATCTGTGGTCACTATAACAATCAGCACTGGGAACTGTTTTTGCTAGTGTTAATGCGTTTCTAAATCTTCTGCTAATCAGAATGTAGTCAATCTGGTTTCTAATCCTGCTATCAGGACTCCTCCATGTCCATAATCTTCTAGGGTGTTGCTTGAACCAGGTGTTTCCTACAATCATTTCCTGTTCTTTTGCCCACTTTATGAGTCTGTATCCTCTTTCATTTCTCTCTCCTAAACCATAGTTTCCTACTGTGTATCTATCCCCTTGATTTCCTACTTTTGCATTGAAGTCCCCTATTATGATGTTTATTTCTGAATTTTTACATTTCTTTAAGGCAGACTCTATGTCATTATACAATTCTTCTAGACTATCTTCACTGGATTCTCCTGTTGGGGCATATACTTGAATAATATTTATGCTAAAGGGTCAGTCACTTAATTTAACTAATAGAACTCTGTCCGACACGGCCCAATATCCTTGAACAGATTTTGCTGTTTTCCGGTCCCAAATAATTGCCACTCCTCTATGACGATCTTCACCTCCAGAATAAATAATCTTGAAATCTTCCTCTACCTTGATGCCTGCTCCTGTCCATCTCGTCTAATTGTACACATATGTATTCTTGTCTAATTGTATTCATGTATTCTTGTCTAATTGTACTCATTTATTCTTGTCTAATTGTACCCATGTATTCTTGTCTAATTGTACTCATGTATTCTTGTTTAAATCTACTCATGATTCCTTGACAAATTGTAGCTATTTATTCTTGTCTAATTGTAACCCATGTAGTCTTGTCTATTTGTACTCATGTATTCCTCTCTAATTGTACTCATGATTTCTTGTCTAATTGTACCCATGTATTCTTTTCTAATTATACCCATGTAGCCTTGTCTAATTGTACCCATGTATTCTTGTCTAAATGTACTCATGATTTCTTGTCTAATTGTACCCACGTATTCTTGTCTAATTGTACCCTTGTATTCTTGTCTAAATGTACCCATGTATTCTTGTCTAATTGTACTCATGCATTCTTGTCTCATTGTACCCATGTATTCTTGTCTAAATGTACTCGTGAGTTCTTGTCTAATTGTAATCAAGTATTCTTGTCTAATTGTATCCATGTATTCTTGTTTAACTGAACCCATGTATTCTTGTCTAATTATACTCATGTATTCTTGTCTAATTGTACCCATGTATTCTTGTCTAAATGTACTCATGATTTCTTGTCTAATTGTACCCATGTATTCTTGTCTAATTGTACCCATGTATTCTTGTCTAATTGTAATAATGTATTCTTGTCTAATTGTACCCATGTATTCTTGTCTAATCGTACCCATGTATTCTTGTCTAATTGTACTCATGTATTCTTGTCTAATTATACCCATGTATTCTTGTCTAATCGTACCCATTGTCATGGAATGGCTGAGAATTCACCTAGCAATACTCCCACAAGTCCAATTCCCCTTTTCCCGTAAGTCTAAAGCTAGTCGAAGGGATACAACCGAGGTATTAATATACCCCACGCATGGGCGATTGGTGGCCCTTGTCTTCTAGGCTGTTCGTGGGAGACCAGCTCAACCCAACCAGTTCCGCTAACGCATGCGCAAGAACCTTCTTAGAACAAAGAGAGGCTCAGTTGAGATCCGGCCGTGAGAGCAAGACGTAGTGTTTGAACGACTGTGTTAATTCGTAAATGAGAGAGAGGAAGCCAGTGTCTTGCTGTTTATCAAAGAAAACCGACAGAACGTCCAGTGTTGGGACGGGAGCTCCTCAATTCTGAATGCACAGTTTGTCGTAAGGTACGTTAAACATATTTAAATAAATAATGTGTGTCGTTACCCCGTTGAACCGAAGCTGTTCGACCACATGTCCCGCCCGGCGCACAAAGGTCAGTCAGGGGTGAAACTGTGGGCTTGTGTTTTAACTTAACACTGCAGGCGAGTTGAACACGATGGATTGTAGGCCTGTTTTTTGCGTTACCATTGTACAAGTACGGGAATGCGTGTTATTGCCGCTACAAGTAGTTATAGACATTTAGGACAGGCCCAATAGTGTTAGAAGTCCGAGTTCACTCCTGGGCGGCCTTAGAACTCTAACGTAGTCGACACAAACGGACGTGGGCGAAGGCGGGGTAGAACATAGGTCGAGTGAGGTAACAGGGAACTCGGCCGAACCAGACGAAACCCATGCGATGGTCGCCGGACGTGTCGAAGGTCATTCGAAGGACATTGCGGGTGTCTAAGTTCGAATTCTTTGGTGTGGCGACCACTGGCTTTGCTGAGCTTTCCTCTTACTCTTTATGTTATTGGTTGCCGTAACGGAACACCATCTTGATAGGCAGTTGGTTCCCGAGAGGTTGACACTGGAGAAACTGGGGAATGCGACAGAGCTGGTCACAGCCAGCTGAACACCGTTTCAAATGCTCTGACCTTAACGAGGGGAGGAGGGAACGGGATGTGGACTTCCGCTACAGGGGGATTTCCCTGTATAATCTATTAAATTCCTGGATCAAATCTCGAGCTCCGGGAAACTGGTTGTATAGTAGGTAAACATAAAAGAGAACCAGGGAGAGGGGGCTACCTCCGAGGGAGGGGAATTCGGTGGTCACCGGCTCTCCTTCAGAGCCATTCTGTCTCTAGGTACCTTTAACCTACTAACCTGGTATATTGTGTCCTTAGAAGTCTTTTTAGGACAGAAGGATTTCGCCGACACCATGACCAGATACACAGCCCTACCTTGGGCGGGTTCGAGACGGAGGACGGTTCAGCCAGCACTTGTTAGGACCCAGACCTAGTTCAGTTTGGCATTGGATCCTGGTCTGTGAGGCTGCCGGCCGGGTCATGACGACACCGGCCTATACTGAGTACACATAGGTAACGTGTACCTCTGGGGGTAAGTCTGTGTCACGATATTCACACATGGTGTTATCTTTGGCAGGTTCTACTTTCTGAGAGACTTACGTGACGGGACCAGAGGAAGATGACTTGGTGAAGGCTAAATGGCGGGCTTACCTATGTGACGTGAAGTGAGGCTTCTACACCACACCACGTGCCGGGAAGTCACTACGCCACAGTCCAGTCCCGTCTAAAACGCTAAATGATCTTCAGCCAGTCCACCAAGTATTATGATGGCTACACACGGGCGAGTATCGTGTCCTCTTGTCTGTGAACAGTTTTGACATTATGACCCACTAGCCAAACGGGTAGAGAAGAACTACATTACCCTTTATTTCATGATGGCCGGGTGTTCCGGGAACAGTCTACCATGTAGGATTATGAACAGTTGTGACATTCCTTACCGGGTCACGCGCTACCAGTACTGACTTTAGTGACAGAGTCAACTTGAACTGTGCCAACTTTCTGTGCTTATAGGCCCCGTTATACCCATCCTGATCCCATAAGAGACCACCATCTGTTTCCAGAACTTTGACATTGTTAACTGTGGGTTAAATGTTGTGGTGGCTTCTTAGGAATGTTGTCTAGCACAGGCCTTACCAGTGAAGCTTGAAGGACCGGCCTTCAGAACTTCTACAGGGATGTTAGTCCGGAGTCATCACGTACCACCGCAACTTGGAGTCACCACATTGACGGGCTAGTCATTCCAGTTGAGACTACACCTCGGCAGAGACATTCCACGCTACGTGTGCAGATGAGTGACCTCTTTAACCTTGTGGTATCGTACCAAGTGTACAGTGATGAGTGAGACGGCCTGAGACTAATCCAGATAGCCATTTCTTCTATCTCCTGGCGGTGGCCAGGATTCTCTCATGAACATTCCCTTTGTTGATAATCCTCTTGTACATTATATCATCTAGTCATTATGTGTAGACACCATAGTCGTGTCATCTGTTCTGGATGAGAGGTGAAAAAGGTATTGTCCAGCGGTTGATAGTGAGAGAGACAGGAATCCAAGGGCTGGTGGGGTCTGTAGACTGAGATTTATGGTAGTCCCAGAGTGCATCTATCCCGTTATTAAGATGTAATAGTATGCTTCCCTCACCCCAGGAATTACTACGACATTATTTGGGGGCTCGTCCGGGATATTGATGAGACAGCTCTGGTGATTGTGGTTAGGACATTTCATTCCTAGTATCTCTATTCAGGTCTACATAGGTCTTTGGTCCTGTTTCTTCTCTTGTCAAAGACAGATTGACTTGTGGGGTGTTGGGACGTCATATATAGTGTAGATAGATTAGAGTGGTGTATTGCATATCTATATATTGCATTATTTACCTATCACTCACACTACTAACATATACTCTCTAAGTATGGCATCCACCAAATTAAATATGGAGGAAGTGCGGGCAACCGGCGAAGGAATGGGCTTCACCGGCACTGCACTATCAGAGTATATCCAAGGGATTGAGAGAGACTTCCGTCAGGAAGAGAGAGAGAGAGAAAACAGCAAGAAGCGGAGGATCGAAGGATGGCGTTGGAGTTGAAGAAGTTTGAAGCTGACCAAGCCGCTAAGAGGTTCGAAGCCGAACACAAGCCGCTAAAAAGTTCGAAGCTGAGCAAGCTGCTAAAAATGTTCGACGCCGAACAAGAGGCTCAAAAGCGAGAGCATGAGTACCGTATGCGGGAACTCGAGCTCAGGGCACAATCAAGTAGAGAGACTGAGGGAGCAGTAGGAGGGTCTTCACTCCCTGGTTCACCTACCTTAGGTCGACATGGTTATCATGCCATGAAGTTTCCTCTACCGATTTTTGAGGAAGATAAAGAAAGATCGACCAGTTCTTACAAAAGTTCGAGGCTATGTCTGTCGCCATGGGTCTCGATCGAGACAAGTGGTGTCTGAAACTGTCCCAGGGGTTGCGCGGTACCGCGTACGAGGTCTATTCGCGTTTACCGGCGGGTCACGAGAATAATTATGCCGAACTGAAGGCAGCGCTGCTGAAACGGTTCGAGATGACGTCGCATACTTACCGCAAGAAGTTTCGAGAAGCGAAACGAGAGCCGAGTGAGTTATTTGCTGCGTACGGCGAGCGTCTTAGATCCTACCTCCATAAATGGATGGACTTAGCTCAGTTCGCGCACGATTACGACAGTCTCGAAGAACTGATGATCGTCGACCAGATGCGGAAGCATATGTCGAAACCGCTCAAAGAGTTCTTGGGAGAACAAGGGGCGGAAAGATTAGAGGTAGTAGCCAAAATGGCCGAACGATTCGTCGAAGTGCATGGTGAAGGTGGGGAAACCCATCCCTCCATGGGTAAGAGTCAGGACAAGACTGACAAAAAGAAACTGAAGAACTCTCATGCCAAGAAGGTAGAACCTTATGAAAAATCCTCTGACCAGAGTCCAGAGAAGTCGAAAGGATGGAGCAAGAAGCCACATAACTCTCCACCGAAACGGAAATAGAGTGAAAAGTGGTGTTCGATTTGCCAGTCACCCTCGCACAATACCAGGGACTGCAGATCGAAGGCTAAGAGCTCACACTTCGCGGCCTGCCTCGTGGGTCCAAAGGCTGTTACCACCGAAAAGGTCGAGGTCGGCGAAGAGACTCTGGATCAAGAGAGGCCACCTGTGGTCGAACTGATCGAAGTCAACGGCCAGCAGGTTGAGTGTCTCTATGACACTGGCCTAGACGGGGAAGCCGTCATTGCCGCCAGTCTAGTGAGACCAGACCAACTCACTGGGGAAAGCATCGAGATACAGTCGGCTATGAAGAGTGCGGTAGCCATGACGTTACCAATCGCTAACGTAGAGATTAGGTCGAGATACGTCACGGGCAACATCCCAGCCGCGGTATTACTCGATCCCCTATATCCCGTGATTCTGGGGAGTAAATATGTATTTCTAGGGGTGCCGAAGAAGCCAATCCACCTAGGCGACATACATACCTGCGCCCACACGGGGAAAAACGAGGCAAACACAACCAGCTCGAAAACCCAGCTAGGGGGTTTGCGTACGGCCCAGAGCGAAGACGCGACACTACGTCCGTGCTACAAGAAGCTGCAGAAAAGTGCGGACCCACCGCAACGGGACCAGTACTATCTGAAGAATCGGCTGCTCTACCGGAGAGCCGGAAGGGGAGATGAACTGCACGGGCAGTTGGTGGTCCCGACGGACTACCGTCTCCCAATTCTTCAGAGGGGACACACCATATCGGGTAGTTAACCTATCCGG
Source organism: Cepaea nemoralis (assembly GCA_014155875.1). Classification (NCBI taxonomy): domain Eukaryota; kingdom Metazoa; phylum Mollusca; class Gastropoda; order Stylommatophora; family Helicidae; genus Cepaea; species Cepaea nemoralis. The sequence continues at coordinate 5,567 of JACEFZ010018736.1, read as the reverse complement.
GAATGGACATATGGGTGTCAGAGCGATGCTGCAGCGAATTTCCGGTCATTATTACTGGCCACGAATGACTGACGATGTATGCCGGTTAGTAAAGTCATGCCAAGTGCCAGAAGGCTACACCCACAGATCGACTAAGACTAGATTAGGTCTTAAGGTGGGAGATAGAGTATAGTGTGGGGTCCAAGCAGACCAATATGCTCGAGGTAGGATGGCAAGGACCTTATCCCGTGGTCAGGTAGTGTCCAGACCAACTACTAGATCCGGATCGGGGGAATTTTGAGAATTTTCCATGCAAATCTCCTGCGAAGAAACGAGGAGAGTCCGGTGACAAATCTCTGCACCTGTCGGCGATGTCAGTCACTAGTAACCCAGTTTTGGAAGGTGTGAGTAACCGTCGGATTCGGCGCGAATAACCTGGATTCCAACCGACGATCGACTGACTGGCCCCGCTATCGAAAGAGATGGCCAGGGAAACCCGAGTCCAGAGGGTTCTGGGAAGACTATACCGTGTCCCGCATGTCCACATGCTGGTGGGGTCTGTAGACTGAGATTTATGGTAGTCCCAGAGGGCATCTATCCCGTTATTAAGATGTAATAGTATGCTTCCCTCACCCCAGGAATTACTACGACACCCATGTATTCTTGTCTAATTGTGCTCATGTATTCTTGTCTAATTGTACACATGTATTCTTATCTAATTGTACCTATGTATTATTGTCTAATTGTACCCATGTATTCTTATCTAATTGTACCCATTTTAGTCTTGTCTTGATATATTTGTTAGTCTTACTTTTTTTCAGAATTGCTTTTTAATGTTGTCTATCTGTACTATTAATAACAATCGTACCCATGTTGATCTCTTCGAACTGTATGTATCTTTATATTGTCTTTTTGTACTTATTCAGTGTACCTGTATAATTGAAATTGTTAGAATGCAGATAATCAATCAGAGCTTTCGAAGTGTAGAATCTGTCAGCAATGATGTGATGGCCAGCTCCGAGAATATTCAGTAGTGTGGCAAACACTGTCACTGCATGAGCAGTTCTGGGATCTAAATCTGGACTGTATTCCGTGTTTCTTCCATAGTAAATTTTTAAATACACTACATAGCCAGTCGCAGAATCACAAAGGCCACTAGTATCTTTATCACCACGTGCTAAAACTTTAGATTCACAGATATAACTGCCTGTCTGAATCACTAATATCGGAATCACTATTGTTTAAAACAGCTTCAAACAATAACCTAGCTAGATCTGAAGTCATTCTACAAGGACGCATACTGGTGGGCGTTTCCATTGTGAAAAACCAAAACAAACAACTTTAAAACTGAAAATACACAAAAATCCAATGTTAACAAATGTTTGACTGCACAACCATGATGTAGCTATCTTCCGGTTGTGCGACTTTTCAGTTTACTGTAACTTAAAATTACGAAATGGAGCAGACAATGTATCAAATAAACCACTGATCATTCTGTGTCGATAGAAATACCAATTGCCTTCAGGATCCGTCCATTGCGGCATCAGATCGGCCCGTGGTAGCGAAAGAGTTAAATCTCGTCGAACTGCACCAGTTTTTATATTGTATAATTGTAGCACTTTAGATCTTGACTAATTGTGCCATCAATACTAAATTGCATCATTGTCCACTTGACAAGGGTTTGGCATTGACCTCAGCACTTGGAGGATCCACGAAAACAAACCTGGCTCTAGACTACATCCGCAACCAGAACCTCTTTAGCACATCCAAGGGAGCTAGAGAAATTTCCAGCAAAATTGTTATCGTCATCACTGACGGGAATTCCGACAGTTTCCTATCAAGTAAGAGTTCAAATATCTTCTCTTCACTCTCGCGTCCTCTAGTCAGCCATTGGTGCGGGCTTCTGGCACTCTTGAAATACCCCACATATTGCGTCCTAAACCCTTCGGTCTGCGGGCTGTGGGCTAGACAGACAATCACGTGTGATGGTATACCCCACACATGGGCCACCTCGAACAGGGTATCTATATACACTCAAGAGTAAACTAGGAGAGGTTAGACAGGCGTAAGCTTACCCAACACTAGGCAGTAAAACAATTACACTTTATGTCTCCCCACATCTCACTGTATAAACAGCTAAGCTGTAAGCTTACCCAACACTAGGCAGTAAAACAATTACACTTTAAGTCTCCCCATATCTCACTGTATAAACAGCTAAGCTGTAAGCTTACCCAACACGAGGCAGTAAAACAATTACACTGTAAGTCTCCTCAAATCTCACTGTATAAACAGATGAGCTGTCAGCCACCCCCACACGCTGCAATATAAACAGTTACACTTTCAGCTCCCCCTTAATTTATCACACAATATAAAGAGTGAAATTTTCAGCTCCCTCTTTATTTATCATACAATATAAACAGTTCGACTTTCAGCTTCCACGTTATCTATCACACAATACAAACAGTAACACTTTCATCTCCCCCTTAATCTATCACACAATATAAACAGTTATACTTTCAGCTCCCCCTTCTTAATCATACAATATAAACAGTTACACTTTCAGCTCCCCTTCTAAATTACACAATATAAACAGTTACACCTTCAGCTCTAGCTTAATCTATCACACAATATATACATTTACACTATCCGTCTCTACCACATACCACAGTATCAAATGCTACAATGTAAGCCTCTACCACACATCACAGTACTAACTGCTACAATGTAAGCCTCTACAACACATCACAGTACTAACTGCTACAATGTAAGCCTCTACAACACATCACAGTACTAACTGCTACAATGTAAGCCTCTACCACACATCACAGTACTAACTGCTACAATGTAAGCCTCTACAACACATCACAGTACGTACTGCTACAAATGTAAGCCTCTACAACACATCACAGTACTAACTGCTACAATGTAAGCCTCTACAACACATGACAGTACTAACTGCTACAATGTAAGCCTCTACAACAAATCACAGTACTAACTGCTACAATGTAAGCCTCTACAACACATCACAGTACTAACTGCTACAATGTAAGCTCTACAACACTCACAGTACTAAATGCTACAATGTAAGCGACTCTACAACACATCACAGTATTAACTGCTACAATGTAAGCCTCTACAACACATCACAGTATTAACTGCTAAAATGTAAGCCTCTACAACACATCACAGTACTAACTGATACAATGTAAGCCTCTACAACACATCACAGTACTAACTGCTACAATGTAAGACTCTACAACACATCACAGTACTAACTGCTACAATGTAAGCCTCTACAACACATCACAGTACTAACTGCTACAATGTAAGCCTCTACAACACATCACAGTATTAACTGCTACAATGTAAGCCTCTACAACACATCACAGTACTAACTGCTACAATGTAAGCCTCTACAACACATCGCAGTCCTAACTGCTACAATGTAAGCCTCTACAACACATCACAGTACTTAATACTACAATGTAAGCCTCTGCAACACATCACAGTATTAACTGCTACAATGTAAGCCTCTACAACACATCACAGTATTAACTGCTACAATGTAAGCCTCTACAACACATCACAGTACTAACTGCTACAATGTAAGCCTCTACAACACATCACAGTACTAACTGCTACAATGTAAGCCTCTACAACACATCACAGTATTAACTGCTACAATGTAAGCCTCTACAACACATCACAGTCCTAACTGGCTCAATGTAAGCCTCTACACACATCACAGTACTAACTGCTACAATGTAAGCCTCTACAACACATCACAGTAATACTGCTACAATATAAGCCTCTACAACACATCACAGTACTAACTGCTACAATGTAAGCCTCTACAACACATCACAGTACTAACTGCTACAATGTAAGCCTCTACAACACATCACAGTACTAACTGCTACAATGTAAGCCTCTACAACACATCACAGTACTAACTGCTACAATGTAAGCCTCTACAACACATCACAGTACTAACTGCTACAATGTAAGCCTCTACAACACATCACAGTACTAACTGCTACAATGTAAGCCTCTACAACACATCACAGTACTAACTGCTACAATGTAAGCCTCTACAACACATCACAGTATTAACTGCTAAAATGTAAGCCTCTACAACACATCATAGCATTAACTGCTACAATGTAAGCCTCTACAACACATCTACAGTAATAACTGCTACAATGTAAGCCTCTACAACACATCACATTATTAACTGCTACAATGTAAGCCTCTACTACACATCACAGTATAAACTATTACAATGTAAGCTTCTACCACACATTACATTAAACACTGTTACAATATAAGCCTCTACCATACATCACAGTATCAACTATAACATTCTAAGTCTGCATCACACATCACAGTATAACACGTTGGCTGTGTATACCATACAGAACGTCGCATTCACATACACGCATAAACATACAAACATACATAGATACACACACACACATATGTATGCAGTGTGTGTGTGTGAATGGATGGATGGATGGATGGATGGATTGATGGATGGTTGTATGTATGTATGTATGTATGTATGTATGTATGTATGTATGTATGTATACATGTATGTATGTATGTATGTATGTATGTATGTATGTATGTATGTATGTATGTATGTATGTATGTATGTATGTATGTGTGTGTGTGTGTGTGTGTGTGTGTATGTATGTATGTATGTATGTATGTATGTATGTATGTATGTATGTATGTATGTATGTATGTATGAATGAATGGATGGATAGATGGATGTATGTATGTATGTATGTATGTATGTATGTATGTATGTATGTATGTATGTATGTATGTATGTATGTATGTATGTATGTATGTATGTATGTATGTATGTATGTATGTATGTATGTATGTGTGTATGTATGTATGTATGCATGCAATCATGTATGTATGTATGTATGTATGCATGTATGTATGTATGTATGTATGTATGTATGTATGTATGTATGTGTGTGTGTGTATGTATGTATGTATGTATGTATGTATGTATGTATGTATGTATGTATGTATGGTATGTATGTATGTATGTATGTTTATACATATATGGGCATGCTGGTGTGCTGGGGAAGGAACAGGCGGACAGATTGGCTGGCTCTGCAGAACTTGGTGGAGTATTGATGCATGATAAGGCAGACGTGGTTGCGGCTTTGTGAGAGCACGTGTACACCTCGTAGGAAATGGAACAAATGGATTACCATGGTCTGGCAAGAATGCGACAAGTGTAGAATGACGACGGGATCTGGCCGATGCTCGACGCATAGAGGAATGGTGAGACGGACATATAATCAGATTGCTACTGGTACTGTTGGGGTTGGAACTCTTCGCTGGCTTCTGAGGATGGGGACGGAGCGCTTATGGGAATGCCCCGAATGCTGTGATGTCGGTTCTTAAATCAATCAATCAATCAATACACACACACAAGCACACGCAGACACACACACACACATACATACACACATACAAACATACACACATACTTACACCGGCCGGTACTGTCAGTTCTGGAATCCCCCACAACGGGCATCAATAACTGACATGAACTGTTTCTT
>JACEFZ010018735.1:0-57948 GCA_014155875.1 Cepaea nemoralis | reverse complement strand
TTTTTTCGTATTTTCCTAAGCTTTTTTTTTTTCCTTGTTCTTTTTTTTTTAAAATTTTTCCCTTTTCCCCCTTTTATTTTTTCCAATTTTTAATTTTTTTTTGCTGCTACTTGGTTCTAGTAAATATTCTTTATTATTCTTAAATCTTTTCCATCAGTGTTGATATCTTCCAACATTTTAATCAGTTCATCATGTTTTACTTTATCAAATGCCTTAGTATAATCTATGAAGCACAAATATATGTCTCTCTGTTTCTCTATTGACCTTTCTATTAGTGTCCGTAATGTATAAATTGCATTGTTTGTGCCCTTTCCTTCCACAAATCCATACTATTCTTCACTAATTTCCATTTTTATTTTCTTTTTGGTTCTTCTCATTATGATTCTGAGTAGAAGCTTAGTGATATGGTTTATAAGGTTAGTTAGTTAGTTAGTCGACAGATCATCCTCGTTGCACATCGAACCATTCAGTCCATAGGTGCTCGGATCCCCTCCTCAGCAAATCCCGCAGCGTGTAGCGGCTAACGACGCCAGTTCTGTGTTGGTTTATCAATCTTCTTTGGCTTCCTGCGTAGTGTTCTTGTTTGGCCACCCCTCTTTTAATTTGCTGCTCTCGCAGTCTGGCCATTGTTGTAGATTCACAGTCATCACTTGGTTCTCGCAAAAGTCTCACTTCTCGTAGAGCATTCAGAATGTCAGCCTGGTCCATGGCGCGTCCGCCCTCCACAGTAGCCTCACCTGCGAGCTTGTCAGCCCGCTCATTTCCTTGTACTCCCGCATGACCTGGCACGAAGATGAAACTAATCTTTGCCAGCCGAGACCGCTTCAGAGGCAGCAACCATTCTCTTCGGATCGACCCCTCCTCTATCCTCTTGATCATGTTCATTGAGTCGCTAAGGAAACAAGCCCTAGTGAATGTCTGTGTCTCGAGCCATGTTATTGCTTTACTTACTGCCATGACTTCCATGGTCAGGCTACTTGTGGTTTCAGTGAAAGCACCAGAGTCCTCCTTCACAATTCTCCCTCCGGCCCGAGCTGTAAAGGCCCATGAGCTTCTCACATGTCGGACGACCGACCCATCTGTGTAGATGACCGCGTCACCGTCTAGCGAATTCTCGAAAATCAACGCTTGTACTTCAGCCTCAACAGCAGCCGGATTTTCTTGTCTGCATTTTCTATCTAGTTGGATGCAAACTGAAAAGGATGTGCAGAAGTCTGTTGGCACTTGCACCCACTCCTCGCCAGGTTCTAAGTCCTCAAGTGAACACACCTGTTGAAGAATGTCTTCGGCTTGACCCATCCACGACCGTCCTCTTTTTAACCTGCTGCCCTTCACCTTCCTAATTTCACTATGCAGTGGATGTTGTGTGTTTGCGTTAATTCTGAGGTAGGCGCGTGCCCTGCAAACTTGTATTCTCTCTTCAATGGTTGGAAAATCAAGAAGGTAGCGCATCGCCCTGCATGCTGTATCTCTTGTACATCCAAGAATAATGCGCATAGCTTCATTCTGTATCCTTTCCATCCTTTCTATCTGCTTATGGCTGAGAGTCAGGATTGCCATTGCATACTCCAAAACAGACATGACCAGCCCCTCGTACAGAAGACATAGATGGCGCTGCTCACAGTTTGCTGCCGCCATCACCCGCATCGCTGCCAAACCCCGCTTGGCCTTTGTTATCACCTGGTCTATGTGCACATTATAAGCAAGGCTTCGATCAAACCGTATCCCCAGGTAATTCATTGCCTGCGTTCTTTCCACCGTCTCTGAACACAGCATTACAGTTGGTGTTGGATTGTTGACAATATGATTATTCAACGAGAACCAAGTCACTGTTGCCTTTGTTGGGTTGACCATTGCCCCAGCTTCATCACACCAAGTACTTATGCGATTGAGTTCGGTTTGTAGTTCCACAGCAACCTCCTCTCTATCCTTACCCTGACGATACACTAAAACATCATCGGCATACGACAATGTCCTGCCAGGTCCAGTGATCTGCTCACTGGTGATTCTCACTGTGTAGGCGTTGAACAGTACCGGAGATAATGGTGATCCCTGTGGTAGGCCAGGATATATTGTTGTTGGTTCCGAAGTCCAACTGCCACATCTAAAAACTACTTTCCGTTGGTAGAGGGCTGCAGCGATCCAACTAAGGAGGAATGGACTTACGTCTAGTTCAAGAAGCTGAAACATTAAAAAATCCAGTGGTACTCTGTTGTATGCGTCCTCAAGATCAATCGCTGCAGCAACGGTTTCAGTGCCTGAGTGGAAACCTTCATAGACATCATGGGCAAAGACTGCTGCATTGGTCCAGGTTTCTTCTTTTGGACGGTACACACCCAGGGTAGGTGGGAAAACACCTTGCCTCTCTAGTTGGCTTGATATTTTCCTGGCAATTACCTTCTCCAGCAGCTTGCCTATTGTATTCTGCATGGTTATAATTCGATATCCCTGAATTTTTTTGTGGTCTTTGTCAGGCTTCGGCAAGGGAATCAGATAGCTGTGTAACCATTCCTCCTTGATGCTAGCACTCCCTATACTGTTGTTGTACATGTCTGCTAGTTTCTCTAGCTCATTGTCGGTACACCTATTTATGTCGTCGTATCTTATGCCATCAGGACCTGGAGCACTGTTTTTTGATCGTCGAAGCACAGCCTTGATTTCTTTCACTGTCACTGTGTCTTCCTCCGAAGTGTTCTGGGCCTTGCATCTGTCTGAGGTGACCTCCTTGGCCAGATTTCGGCCTCCCATGTCTGTCTGGTTGCCCTGCTCAAGGTAGCGTTCAAAGAGGGCTTTGCCCTTGTCCTCGTCAGTCCTCTGCCAGGTGAGGTCAGCACCTTGGAAGTCTGAAATGCTCTTATTCTTGACTACACCACTCATGCTTTTATGTAGTCGCCAGAACAATTTCAGTGACTTGTCTGTGCTTACTCTTTGACACACCTCTGCCCATTTTTCGCTTTTAACCACCTTGACCAGTTTTTTGAAATAGCTTACTTTTGTGTGCATCTCTCTTTCTAAGTGCAAGCAGGGACTAGGATGACCAGCTCTGTTCTTCTTGGCATTTTGCCATCTCCTTACAGCACTACGCTTATCCACCCAAGCCTTCTCCACCTCGAAACTCCACCACGGTGGCTGCTCCCAGCTTTTTTTCCTGCCCTGAAACGTTCTGCGCTTGTCACGTCTTATTTTACTCACCACATCTTGCCCTGTACTGTCATACTGGAACGTCTTTACCTTTAGCTTGTGCTGCCTGGTTCTGCCTTTCTCCACCAATATGCTGCATGGGTGGTGGTCGCTGCCATGGTGTCCTAGGACACCCCATCTACACACTGTAGTGAGTGAAGGTGAAACTAGCGTCCAGATCAATAGCACTGTCCTCATCGCCTGGACGGCTTGCTGTCCTGGTGACACTGCCACTGTTAATACAAACCAGGTCGATGGTTTCCAGTGCAGTCTCGAGCTCCTCCCCTTGTGTATTGGAGGAAGTGTTTCCCCATGCTCTGCCTTTAGCGTTGAAGTCACCACAGAAAATAACATTTCTCTCGTGGCCTAATATGCCATTTAAGCACTGCCACTTCTGGGCGTCCATACTCGCATTGCGGGCATAAACATTAACCAACACGAATGGTATACTGGAATGAACTCTCAACGCCTGTATTTGTATATCGTCACTGTCCCAACTGGACATGTCTAGCTCTGACGCCACCATGCTGTCGCGAACGAGAATCGCCGTTCCCAGATGTCGTCTGTTGTAAAAACATTTGAAGCCGGCAATTCGGAGTAGCTGATCTCCCAGTCTCGTCTCCTGGAGTGCTACAATGTCGTTCCTGTAAACTAGGGTTTCTAAAATAGAGCCCCGTTGTTTTACACTGACACAGTTCCAATATAGAATACGGATATTCCTGAGTCCTAGACGGTGACACTTGAGTCTAAAACGCCTCAAACCACCGCGCTTACCTTGCTTCTTTGTCCCTGCGCGGCTACCACGCCGCTTCGTTATGTTGACTGCTGACCGCTGGGAAAAAACACGTTCTTCCGCCATGTTGAAAAAACGTAAACACAGACTGGAACACACACGCTGCTGAAAATTCACTCAAGGATGGCTTCGCTCGATGCACGAACTCCGTAGCACCCGCGCAGATCTTGAGTAGAAACTCCTGGTTTTACATCCTGGCACACCAATTACACACAAGAGATGAATAAATCCATCCCCTACGCGAAAAAGTTGACGAACACAAAACAACACGACCGTCCGTCGCCATCTTGAAACCGGAAGTGTCTATTGTCTCCAAAACTTGCTAGTACATCAACAGCAGCTGAAAAGTGCTGGTGTTGACTGCAACATCCTGTAAGGGATGTGCAACATAAAAATTAAAAACAAAACTGAAGATGATATCTGATAAGAGAAAGATCTGATTGATGAACTCACTGTGTCTCTCCAAAACTGACGTAGTAAACGAAAGACTGAAAGGTATGAATTTTAAATAATAAAGGAATGGAGTAAAAAGCTTAAAAGGGCATTCAATGACAGATAATAACATAAGTTAAGTGACTTTTGCAGGATGGGAAGTGGGGGGAGTTAGAGATATAAAGAAGCGAAGAATGTGGAGAGGAATGAGGGGAAGGGAGGGAGGAATAAGGGGAGGGAGGAATGAGGAGAGAGAAGATTGAGGGGAGAGAGAAGATTGAGGGGAGAGAGAACTCGGAGAGAGAGAGGTAGAATGAGAAAGAGAGGGGGGGAGAGAGGGAGAGGTAGAGATGGGTAAAGAGAGGGGGAGAGAGGAGACAGTAGATGAGTAGAGAGTGCTGAATGGAGAGAGGAATGGAGAGAGAGAGGAATGGAGAGAGAGAGGAATAGAGAGAGAGAGGAATGGAGAGAGAGAGGAATGGAGAGAGAGAGGAATGGAGAGAGAGAGGGAGGGAGAGGAGAGAGAGAGAGAGAGAGAGAGAGAGAGAGAGAGAGAGAGAGAGAGAGAGAGAGAGAGGAGAGAGAGACAAGCTGACAACTGAAAACAAGATCAAGATTCAAGATGGTTGAGTCGTGAAGTCGTAAACACGTTTGTCGGCTCGTTCAGTAAAATAAAATACACAATTTAAAGATTACTCGATTAACTGTACTATGCACAATCTTCAAATACACTTCACGTTGTTTATTTACAAACCTCGGCTTCGATATCGGCTATTTTCTGTAGAATCGACATGGTTTCTGGTCGACTCGGGCATGCGTTTCTACTTTCTATCTACCAGTAACCCGTTTATAAGGTTAATTGTACGAAAATCTTCACAATCAATTGCTCCTGGTCTTTTTGGTATAGCTGTAAATACAGATTTCAGCATATCACTGGGTAAATATCCACTGCGCTGTAAATATCATTCAACATTTTGGTTAATATATCTACTCCAAATTCTCCCAATACTTCTAATTCTTCTATTGTGATTTCATCTGGCCCTGCTGTTTTTCCTTTCTTCATACGTTTCATAGCGTCAGCGACTTCTTCTTTCAGAATAGGTGGACCTTCTAAGTTACTATCTTCTGTTAATTCTTCCCTTTCTCCTTCATATAATTCTCTTATATACTCATTCCTCCTCTTCATTATAGCATCTTCCTCTAATATTATCTTTCCTGTTTTTGATCTCAAACACCCTGTATTTATTCTTATTTTTCTTCCTGTAAGCTCACTGATTTGTCTGTGCATATTTTGTGTATCTTTAATGGAATTTAATTCAATTTTTTTGCATTGCTCGTTTAACCAACTTTCTTTAGCCTTCCCACATTTATCTTTTATTTCTTTATTTATCTTAGCGTATTCTTGTTTGTCATTTTTACTCTGTTTTCTTTTGTCCATCAGTTTTAAGATATCTTCATTCATCCATTTTTTCTTAGCTATTTTGCCTCTCTCCGGTAATACTTCTTTGCTAGTTTGATGAATGGAGTCCCTTAACATTTCCCATTGTTCATCTATACTCTGTATTTTAGTTATTGCATTGTACCTATTTTTCACAGTCACTCTGTATTGTTCTTGCATTTCTTTATCTATTTTCAGAACCTCTTTATTAAGTCTCATGTTCTTAACCAATTGTTTTCCCTCTCTTTAATCTTACTTTTATTTGTCCACATAGTGGTACATGATCACTATTACAGTCAGCACCAGGCATTGTCTTTACATTAATTAAAGCATTTCTAAATCTTTTATTAGTTAGTATGTAGTCAATTTGGTTGCGTATTTTCTTATCAGGGCTTATCCATGTGTACAGTCGTCTTTTATGGTGTTTAAACCATGTGTTTCCAATTATCATATCATTGATATTTGCCCATTCTATTAGCTTTTCCCCTCTTTCATTTCTTGTACCTAAACCATAATTCCCCACTACATCCTCCATTTTTCCCTTTCCTACTTTTGCATTAAAATCACCAAGTATTATCTTTATTTCTTGTGATCCAATTTGAGCCATCGCCATTTCTATTTCGTCGTAAAAGTGTTGTATTTCTTCATCACTACTGCTTGCTGTTGGTGCATATACTTGTATAATGTTTATGTCTATTGGTTTGCCTTTGATTTTTACCATAATAACTCTATCTGAAATACACCAGTATCCATTAATTGACTTGGCTGTTTTTTCGTCTAATATTATTCCTACACCTTTTTCATGTGTATCCCCTCCAGAATAAATTATTGTGTGATTGTCAGCTATAATTTTGCCCGATCCCTTCCATCTCATCTCACTAACGCCTAGTATATTCATTTTCATGCTATCCATCTCTCTTAGAACATTGGTCAACTTTCCTAGCTCATTTAATGTCCTAACATTCCATGTTCCTACTCTAAATTTATTTATTTTAGTTAAGATTTTGCCATCAGTAGCTGGATGACGGTCTGGTGTCACCTGTAGCTCATGACTGTCCCTACCGGACGAGGATGCCCTAAGACAGCCATTAACGTCCTTCACTAACTTTGATATATGTTTTGCCATGAAGTCTTGGGAAGATAATGTGGTGGTTTCCCCTTGCCTTCCACATTCACATGGTGGTCTTTTTACCTCTGCCTTTGACAGCCATTTCCGACTGTAAGGACAAGTGAGTGCCCTGCTCTGCTCAGCTGCAGAGTTGTCCACTTATTCCGGTGGATACTCAAAAATGTAGAAGATATAAATGGAATCATCATTGCAGGAAGAAACATCAATAACATTAGATATGCAGATGACACAGTATTGATTGCAGACAATGAACAGGATCTGCAACAATTAGTAGATGCGGTTGTTGCACGCAGTGAACAACTGGGGTTAGAATTAAATTGTAAAAAGACACAGATTATGATCGTCACTGGGTCGAAGGAAATAACACAATGTAATATACAAGTCATCATCATCATCATCATCTTCCACTTCTGCCGTACAAGTAAATGGGCATATTCTTAAACAAGTGAATCGGTACAGTTATGTTATCTCGGAACAGTCACAAAATCTGATGGGAGATGCCTTGAAGAGATTAGAACAAGAATCGCCATGGCGAATGTAGCCTTTAGCAAGATGAAAAACATACTGACCAATAAAAAGATGTCAGCTGAAACGAGAAAAAGCGTGTTGAGGTGCTACATAGAGCCTGTTCTTTTGTGTGGATGTGAAACTTGGACAATGAGCAGTCAAGCTGAAAAACATCTGATGGCTGCAGAAATGTGGTTTCTGAGGAAAATGCAAAGAATACCATGGACAGACAGAAAATCAAATGACCAAGTACTACAGGAGACAAATGAAAATCGTAAATTGATTAGAGGAATTAGACGTAGAAAGTCATAATTTTTTGGACATGTTATGAAAAGAAATGAATTGGAGAACTGGCAAGATCGAAGGGAACAGACCAAGGTGAAGACCGAGAAGTAAATACCTGGATGGCTTGGCCACATGGCATGGACGAGACAGGAACACTGAGCTGATCCACGACTCTGGTGATCGAGTGAAAGGGCGAGTCATGACCACCCACGCTTTCCGACATGGCACATGATGGATGGATGGATGGTCTATAAAAATATCAGTCTAGTTACTGTTTGCCTAATGTGTCAGATATGTAAAAGGGACCTTTACTTTTGTATTATATGCCCATTACGCCTCTAAGAGTGAGAAATAGTCCGTAAGAGTAAGGGATGGACAAAACATTACCTTGATGAAGAGGCTTGTAAAATAACACCTGCACTGTATTTTAAAGAATATTCTGGGGTTGTCTGGTTAGGAAATGCTGGGATGGAGGTGCCTGGTCATCCCACGTCACATGTTATCTGTCAAAGTTCAACAGGTCATGCCTTCTAAGGAAGTATCTATCATGTTTGCGATGAACTTGAATATAATGTTATGTTATGATATGTTGAAACGATGTCACTTGCACATTGGAAATTGCAACGCGCGCTCAGTCCTCCAAAGCAGCAGTTATCCCAAAGTATTTCTGCTTACTGTCTCCCTTAGGAGTGATTTTGGTATCTCCTCTCTTTTCCCCGAAGGCGGCATTCATGTACCTTCCCAAATATAATGTGAAAAGTACATTTTCGATACTATTGCTAGTAACAAATTCGAACCGAGTTCAAGACGTTTCTGGGCGCTTTTTATTATCCTTTAATTGCTGCTAAAAAATTTTTTAAACTCATTTCTGTGGTCTACTTCTGAATTAGATTATTCTGGGCGATGTGTAATCTGTTGTTCCAGGTTTTTATGTATTGTGATGAATCAATCAATCAGGTACCGTCTACACAATGAAAGTTGGTTGTAATTGATCTCTGACACTGTTTCTCGTTTTGATTGTACATATTGTCAGACTGCCTGTTCGTGTATCTCTTAATATTCTCTTCCCACTTGTATCGTTGTCTACCTCTTGCTCGGTTGCCTTCGACCTTACCGTCTAGTATTGTTTTTAATCAGAGTGTTGTCTTTGAACGTGAATACATATTTCCCTCCCGTTTTTACAATTTCTATCATCAGCTCTCTTGTCATTCCTAGTATTGTATTTCAATTATTGACTTTGGGATACCACATACTCTGCTATTTCGCTTTCCAAACCTCTGATATTGTGATGAATATCGATCTGCAGATGTGTGAGGTAATCTCTCCTGTTGAACGTACAACTTATTCGGCAGCTTTGGTTGTGCTTCACTCCTACTGAATGTACAACTTATTCGGCAGCTTTGGTTGTGCTTCACCCGTAATGAATTTACAACTTATTCCGATTCGGCAGCATTGGTTGTGCTTCACTCCTACTGAATGTACAACATATTCGGCAGTATTGGTTGTGCTTCACTCTTACTGAATGTACAACATATTCGGCAGCATTGGTTGTGCTTCACTCCTACTGAATGTACAACATATTCGGCAGTATTGGTTGTGCTTCACTCCTACTGAATGTACAACATATTCGGCAGTATTGGTTGTGCTTCACTCCTACTGAATGTACAACATATTCGGCAGTATTGGTTGTGCTTCACTCCTACTGAATGTACAACATATTCGGCAGCATTGGTTGTGCTTCACTCTTACTGAATGTACAACTTATTCGGCAGCCTTGGTTGTGCTTCACTCCTACTGAATGTACAACTTATTCGGCAGTATAGGTTGTGCTTCACTCTTACTGAATGTACAACTTATTCGGCAGCATTAGTTGTGCTTCACTCCTACTGAATGTACAACATATTCGGCAGTATTGGTTGTGCATCACTCCTACTGAATGTACAACATATTCGGCAGTATTGGTTGTGCTTCACTCCTACTGAATGTACAACATATTCGTCAGTATTGGTTGTGCTTCACTCCTACTGAATGTACAACAGATTCGGCAGTATTGGTTGTGCATCACTCCTACTGAATGTACAACATATTCGGCACCATTGGTTGTGCTTCACCCTATTGAATATACAACATATTCGGCAGTATTGGTTGTGCTTCACTCCTACTGAATGTACAACATATTCGGCAGTATTGGTTGTGCATCACTCCTACTGAATGTACAACATATTCGGCAGTATTGGTTGTGCTTCACTCCTACTGAATGTACAACATATTCGGCAGTATTGGTTGTGCTTCACTCCTACTGAATGTACAACATATTCGGCAGTATTGGTTGTGCATCACTCCTACTGAATGTACAACATATTCGGCACCTTTGGTTGTGCTTCACCCTATTGAATGTACAACATATTCGGCAGTATTGGTTGTGCTTCACTCCTACTGAATGTACAACATATTCGGCAGTATTGGTTGTGCATCACTCCTACTGAATGTACAACATATTCGGCAGTATTGGTTGTGCTTCACTCCTACTGAATGTACAACATATTTGGCAGTATTGGTTGTGCTTCACTCCTACTGAATGTACAACATATTCGGCAGTATTGGTTGTGCTTCACTCCTACTGAATGTACAACATATTCGGCAGTATTGGTTGTGCTTCACTCCTACTGAATGTACAACATATTCGGCAGTATTGGTTGTGCATTCACTCCTACTGAATGTACAACATATTCGGCAGCATTGGTTGTGCATCACTCCTACTGAATGTACAACTTATTCGGCAGCCTTGGTTGTGCTTCACCCTACTGAATGTATAATTTATTCGGCAGCTATTGGTTGTGCATCACTCCTACTGAATGTACAGCTTATTCGGCAGCTTTGGTTGTGCTTCACTCCTACTGAATGTACAACATATTCGGCAGCTATTGGTTGTGCTTCACTCCTATTGAATGTATAATTATTCGGCAGCTATTGGTTGTGCATTCACTCCTACTGAATGTACAAGCTTATTCGGCAGCTATTGGTTGTGCATCACTCCTACTGAATGTACAACATATTCGGCAGCTTTGGTTGTGCTTCACCCTATTGAATGTATAATTATTCGGCAGCTTTGGTTGTGCATTCACTCCTACTGAATGTACAGCTTATTCAGGCAGCTTTGGTTGTGCTTCACTCCTACTGAATGTACAGCATTATTCAGCAGCTTTGGTTGTGCTTCACCCTATTGAATGTATAATTTATTCGGCAGCTATGGCAGTGCTTCTATGTCATGTTCTCCAACTACTTTACAAAATTACTTGTTCTGCTTTTTAATTGTATTTTTAACCTCATTTTTCAGTGTTACCAGGCTTTCTATACTTTATGTAATAAAGAGTTCATCTCTGTCAAATCCCTTCTATATCTTAACCATCAACAATGAAGCACTTGAAAATGCCACAGACTTTGAATATCTTGGCTCAATAACCAAACAACAATTGCTTACTGTTCAAACGAAGTCAGACATAGACTGATCAGAGCAATGCAGATGTTATACATTAACCAGATCATATGGCACAACACCAATAAACACAGGAAAATAACATTTTTAGAAACATATTTTTTTTCTTTAATTTGTCAACATACGGATGTTTTTGTTGTTGTTGTTTTTTTTTTTTTTGTTTTTTTTTTGCTCGCTCGCTTTGACTCAAGCGTAGTCCATACCCGAATTTTGCGTGTGAATTAGCTTTCCCTACTAACAGTGTCCCTCGCCATCAGGCGAACCCACTCCGACTTCAGAGTACTTACGGATGTGTGATTCATGGACTATTCGCAATTACCGAACAAGACAATCTGGGTTTTTATAAGTACGTGTTACAGAAAAGTTCTAAAAATTGCGTAGATAAAGAAGAAGAAAACTACCAACAATTTACAAGATCTTAAGGCGATGTGCGGCAGTAAAATCATCGATATTTGGTCAATTTGGAATAGTTCATTTTTAGACACATTATCATGTCTTCTATCAGATTCGGTACTTGTTTTTGTTTAAGAACTGTTATTTTAATGCAATATTCATATTTTACTAGGTGTCAAATTGTCTACTTATTGCAAATTTTTGCGAAATTGACGGTTTTCAAACCCTAGCAACGATATCTCGGGAACACACTACACGCACGTGTCATATATCATTGGAAACGTCACGATCTTCCGTAACTGTTCGTGAAATTCCGAGTTCGTCTAATCGGAAACTTTTCTGTGTACAACAGTTTGTTTCGTATCTATAATCTTCCGGAAACTTCCATATATGGAGAACCGTAAGCAATCTGCGTTCGCCGATGGCTGAAACTGATCGCGTGGGTTTCCAAAATGGCGGCTTTGTGTTGTTTACACTTCGTGACGTGCCGAACGTTCATTGTTGACGACAGATTGACACGCATTAAAATATACCTCGTTCTAAGAAATTTAACATCCAGTCTACTCAACGTGAGAAACCTCTCAGACTACACCTCGCAAATCTCGTAAGCAGCGAAAAGCCTATCAAAACGTCGTAAACGGAACAGACAATTCTTAAACTACTGAAAGCAACCCAGCTAAAGTGCACATGCCACTTCTTCCAAATCCAAAAGTGTTTTGACAGTGAATCTGAATGAATCAGTGCTATCGTGTTCTTCTCAAAGTTGTGGAAGTGATTCTTTTATTACCCGAAGCCAATTTAAAAGAGATACGTATAAATACACGACATCCACTAGCAGCAAGTATGCTTCTGGTGACGACAATGGATATCACAACCGGGAACAAAGAGCAATAGTTGATTGTTCAGAAATTCAGGCAATATTCAAAATGTTATGTTGTCCAGTTTGTAAAAATGCTAGTCTTATTTTGAAAACTGACAGCAAGAAAGCCAAAGGATTAGCTGTGTATGCAGAGGTTTACTGCTCTTGTTGTGAAGAAGTAGTGTGTGGAAGTTACCTATCTGGAAGAAGTAATGATGGGGATATATCTTTTGCTGTCAACAGCCAGTCAGTATTTTTAGCATTAGTTTGTGGAATGGGTGCAACAACATGCAATAATATTTGCGAAAACATGAACCTGCAAGGTCTTCATCACAAAACAATTCACAACAACGCGAATAAACTATATTTAAAGATAGAAGATCTGGAGGACACTGTTTTCTCTCAAACCGTAAAGTATGTTCGACAGGCTCATGCACAACAGTCAGGCATAACTCTACATGACAATGATGTGCTAGATATTAGTGTCAGCTTTGATGGCACTTGGCTGACTAGAGGCCACACATCCCACATTGGAGTTGGCTGTGCAGTGGATGTTCTTACAGGAATTCCGCATAGATGTTCCATGTTATGTCCACATATTGCCAGGTGTGTGAAACCACTGATAAGACACTTTCCAGGGACAAACTAGATGAATTTGCAGCATGGAAGGCAGAACATCTTCTAAACTGTGATAACAATTTCACAGGATCTGCAGGAATGATGGAGGTGGAGGCTACAAGGGTGCTGTGGCGACGGTCTGTGGCCCGTCATAAACTTTGCTACACGTCAATACTTTCTGATGGTGACACCAAAACATTTGCGGAACTTACCAAGATGAAACCATATGGGGATGACATTCAGATAGACAAAGATGAGTGTATCAATCATGTCAGTAAACGCCTTGGAACAGCACTCCGCAATGTTGTTGCTGACTGCCGAAAGCAAGGTGTGACCCTAGGAGGACGCGGTAAAGGTCAGCTTACACAAAATGCCATCCATAGGCTGACAGTTTATTACAACAGAGCCATAACAAACAACACAAGTGTAGAGTCCATGAGGAAAAGTGTTATGGCTTCACTGCATCACTGTTTTTCAACAGACAAAAGTCCACGTCATGAAATGTGCCCAAGTGGAGAGCAATCTTGGTGTTTGTTTTTTTCAATCCGTCCTGGCTAAGCATCAGGTCCCAGGTCCTCATGACAAGATGTTACACACATGGCTCAACAGTGACAAGCTTGAGAAATATCTATTTCCAATTTATGAAAAGCTGTCTGACACTAAACTACTTAGTAGATGTGTGTCAGAACAAACTCAGAATTCAAATGAGTGTTTACACAGCTTGATATGGGCTCGATGCACTAAAGACAACTTTGCCTCACGCAAGCACGTTCAGTTTGCAGTTGTAACTGCAGCAAGAGAGTTCAACTTTGGAGCTGCTGCTGCCCAAGACACTGCCCAGTTTTATGGACTTTCTACAAGCCTGCATATGCAGAGACTAGGAACATCTAGGATGCAGAAGCAATTAAGAAATAGTCCGAAGAACAAGAAGGACAAACAAACTAAAAGACACGACACTGTACGAGTGGCCAAATAGAAGATACACGGTGAGCTGCATGCCCTGGAGGGAGGTCCTGCATATGCAGCAGGACTATTTTAACAGTCAGGTACAGTTGTAACCTGTTTTTCTGTGTAAAAGAGTGTATTAGTAATAACAAACAAAAAAATAACTAGTTTTCCCCCGTTTTCTCATTTCGCCAGTTTTTTTTTATACATAAGATCTCAATATATACTCATATACTCAAGATCTGCGCGGGTGCTACGGAGTTCGTGCATCGAGCGAAGCCATCCTTGAGTGAATTTTCAGCAGCGTGTGTGGTTCCAGTCTGTGTTTACGTTTTTTCAACATGGCGGAAGAACGTGTTTTTTCCGAGCGGTCAGCAGTCAACATACCGAAGCGGCGTGGTAGCCGCGCAGGGACAAAGAAGCAAGGTAAGCGCGGTGGTTTGAGGCGTTTTAGACTCAAGTGTCACCGTCTAGGACTCAGGAATATCCGTATTCTATATTGGAACTGTGCCAGTGTAAAACAACGGGGCTCTATTTTAGAAACCCTAGTTTACAGGAACGACATTGTAGCACTCCAGGAGACGAGACTGGGAGATCAGCTACTCCGAATTGCCGGCTTCAAATGTTTCTACAACAGACGACATCTGGGAACGGCGATTCTCGTTCGCGACAGCATGGTGGCGTCAGAGCTAGACATGTCCAGTTGGGACAGTGACGATATACAAATACAGGCGTTGAGAGTTCATTCCAGTATACCATTCGTGTTGGTTAATGTTTATGCCCGCAATGCGAGTATGGACGCCCAGAAGTGGCAGTGCTTAAGTGGCATATTAGGCCACGAGAGAAATGTTATTTTCTGTGGTGACTTCAACGCTAAAGGCAGAGCATGGGGAAACACTTCCTCCAATACACAAGGGGAGGAGCTCGAGACTGCACTGGAAACCATCGACCTGGTTTGTATTAACAGTGGCTGTGTCACCAGGACAGCAAGCCGTCCAGGCGATGAGGACAGTGCTATTGATCTGGCGCTAGTTTCACCTTCACTCACTACAGTGTGTAGATGGGGTGTCCTAGGACACCATGGCAGCGACCACCACCCATGCAGCATATTGGTGGAGAAAGGCAGAACCAGGCAGCACAAGCTAAAGGTAAAGACGTTCCAGTATGACAGTACAGGGCAAGATGTGGTGAGTAAAATAAGACGTGACAAGCGCAGAACGTTTCAGGGCAGGAAAAAAAGCTGGGAGCAGCCACCGTGGTGGAGTTTCGAGGTGGAGAAGGCTTGGGTGGATAAGCGTAGTGCTGTAAGGAGATGGCAAAATGCCAAGAAGAACAGAGCTGGTCATCCTAGTCCCTGCTTGCACTTAGAAAGAGAGATGCACACAAAAGTAAGCTATTTCAAAAAACTGGTCAAGGTGGTTAAAAGCGAAAAATGGGCAGAGGTGTGTCAAAGAGTAAGCACAGACAAGTCACTGAAATTGTTCTGGCGACTACATAAAAGCATGAGTGGTGTAGTCAAGAATAAGAGCATTTCAGACTTCCAAGGTGCTGACCTCACCTGGCAGAGGACTGACGAGGACAAGGGCAAAGCCCTCTTTGAACGCTACCTTGAGCAGGGCAACCAGACAGACATGGGAGGCCGAAATCTGGCCAAGGAGGTCACCTCAGACAGATGCAAGGCCCAGAACACTTCGGAGGAAGACACAGTGACAGTGAAAGAAATCAAGGCTGTGCTTCGACGATCAAAAAACAGTGCTCCAGGTCCTGATGGCATAAGATACGACGACATAAATAGGTGTACCGACAATGAGCTAGAGAAACTAGCAGACATGTACAACAACAGTATAGGGAGTGCCAGCATCAAGGAGGAATGGTTACACAGCTATCTGATTCCCTTGCCGAAGCCTGACAAAGACCACAAAAAAATTCAGGGATATCGAATTATAACCATGCAGAATACAATAGGCAAGCTGCTGGAGAAGGTAATTGCCAGGAAAATATCAAGCCAACTAGAGAGGCAAGGTGTTTTCCTCACCTACCCTGGGTGGGTACCGTCCAAAAAGAGAAACCTGGACCAATGCAGCAGTCTTTGCCCATGATGTCTATGAAGGTTTCCACTCAGGCACTGAAACCATTGCTGCAGCGATTGATCTTGAGGACGCATACAACAGAGTACCACTGGATTTTTTAATGTTTCAGCTTCTTGAACTAGACGTAAGTCCATTCCTCCTTAGTTGGATCGCTGCAGCCCTCTACCAACGGAAAGTAGTTTTTAGATGTGGCAGTTGGACTTCGGAACCAACAACAATATATCCTGGCCTACCACAGGGATCACCATTATCTCCGGTACTGTTCAACGCCTACACAGTGAGAATCACCAGTGAGCAGATCACTGGACCTGGCAGGACATTGTCGTATGCCGATGATGTTTTAGTGTATCGTCAGGGTAAGGATAGAGAGGAGGTTGCTGTGGAACTACAAACCGAACTCAATCGCATAAGTACTTGGTGTGATGAAGCTGGGGCAATGGTCAACCCAACAAAGGCAACAGTGACTTGGTTCTCGTTGAATAATCATATTGTCAACAATCCAACACCAACTGTAATGCTGTGTTCAGAGACGGTGGAAAGAACGCAGGCAATGAATTACCTGGGGATACGGTTTGATCGAAGCCTTGCTTATAATGTGCACATAGACCAGGTGATAACAAAGGCCAAGCGGGGTTTGGCAGCGATGCGGGTGATGGCGGCAGCAAACTGTGAGCAGCGCCATCTATGTCTACTGTACGAGGGGCTGGTCATGTCTGTTTTGGAGTATGCAATGGCAATCCTGACTCTCAGCCATAAACAGATAGAAAGGATGGAAAGGATACAGAATGAAGCTATGCGCATTATTCTTGGATGTACAAGAGATACAGCATGCAGGGCGATGCGCTACCTTCTTGATTTTCCAACCATTGAAGAGAGAATACAAGTTTGCAGGGCACGCGCCTACCTCAGAATTAACGCAAACACACAACATCCACTGCATAGTGAAATTAGGAAGGTGAAGGGCAGCAGGTTAAAAAGAGGACGGTCGTGGATGGGTCAAGCCGAAGACATTCTTCAACAGGTGTGTTCACTTGAGGACTTAGAACCTGGCGAGGAGTGGGTGCAAGTGCCAACAGATTTCTGCACATCCTTTTCAGTTTGCATCCAACTAGATAGAAAATGCAGACAAGAAAATCCGGCTGCTGTTGAGGCTGAAGTACAAGCGTTGATTTTCGAGAATTCGCTAGACGGTGACGCGGTCATCTACACAGATGGGTCGGTCGTCCGACATGTGAGAAGCTCATGGGCCTTTACAGCTCGGGCCGGAGGGAGAATTGTGAAGGAGGACTCTGGTGCTTTCACTGAAACCACAAGTAGCCTGACCATGGAAGTCATGGCAGTAAGTAAAGCAATAACATGGCTCGAGACACAGACATTCACTAGGGCTTGTTTCCTTAGCGACTCAATGAACATGATCAAGAGGATAGAGGAGGGGTCGATCCGAAGAGAATGGTTGCTGCCTCTGAAGCGGTCTCGGCTGGCAAAGATTAGTTTCATCTTCGTGCCAGGTCATGCGGGAGTACAAGGAAATGAGCGGGCTGACAAGCTCGCAGGTGAGGCTACTGTGGAGGGCGGACGCACCATGGACCAGGCTGACATTCTGAATGCTCTACGAGAAGTGAGACTTTTGCGAGAACCAAGTGATGACTGTGAATCTACAACAATGGCCAGACTGCGGGAGCAGCAAATTAAAAGAGGGGTGGCCAAACAAGAACACTACGCAGGAAGCCAAAGAAGATTGATAAACCAACACAGAACTGGCATCGTTAGCCGCTACACGCTGCGGGATTTGCTGAGGAGGGGATCCGAGCACTTATGGACTGAATGGTTCGATGTGCAACGAGGATGATCTGTCGACTAACTAACTAACTAACTTTTTATACATAGGCACAATTTGTTTAAAAACTATTCGTTACATTTTAATCAACCTGTGCAGAGATATTCATCATTATATCACATATATTGTGAGTAGAGCAATCTTGAAAATTAAGTTTTAGTTTTTGTGCAACAGTAAAAAAAAAAAATGTCATGAAAAATGTCGTTAAAATTTTCATATTATGAAGAAACAAACATGCAAAGAGATATCATTTAAATTTTCTATTAAACTGGTAAAGGGTCTATTTATTTACACAGAAAAACAAAGAATTTAGCCTGTACATTAAAAAAAATATATATATATTTTAGAGGTACGTTAAGAAATTCAATATGGCCGCTGTTTATCTTGGCTTCCATAGCAACCGTTAAGTGCAAAGTCAATTTGACAATGTATATATAAATCCACGAGTGTCTGCATTGACCAACTTCCGATTATTGAGCTCACGTTCATCTTAGGCGACGCCTCTGGTCAGTTTTGGACTTTGATGACGTCCCAAAAATGAGCTGTTTGACCCTCAACACAGTGCCAACAACTCTTATCACGTGATTTGATATGTGTTTTCTTAATCTGGATGTTGGCCACTGTCTTCTGCATTGACTTACAAGATATATATATATATATATGAAGTATACTCAATGGACAAATGAACTCATTTGTCAAATGTGCACTAAAAGACTGACATCATTTACCCATGATTTCATAGTAGGCTGATGAGCGCCAGAGGCGTCTTCACTTCGTTGTTTCTGATCAGTGCACCTCTAGGGGGTATCGAGTTCTGCAAGTTCGTTTCCAGCCTACAATGTTCAATACTCCTTCGTGTACGACAAGGAAGTATAGCTGAATCTTGCATGAAATTCCGTAAAATCAGTTTACAGTTTACTGGCGCCCGAGATAAGGTTTCAGGCATACCTATATACGCAACACAACGGCCTTAATTTTGTCCAGTTCCTGTTTATCACCACACCACACAGAGAAGTGAAGGACATCATAAAAACAACAATGCACTTATATTATCGGACCCTTTCTGCACTGAATTGTAGAAAGGGAGGGGTAAAACACATGGAAATGGAAATTTAAGAAATACCAGTTGATGTATTTAGTTTCGCAGAATGACACATTTTTGTCTACCGTTAATTAGAATAGCGGTTTTCATTGATCACAATTTCATGATGCAAATTTGCTTCATAAAACAGAATGTTTTACAGGATGAGGTAAATATAACGTACATTACTGCCCAACCGTCATTAATAACAATTTCAATTCTGCCAGACAATTAGGCCGTGATTAGAACAAAAAGGGGTACTTCTGGGCAAATGTTAAACATGAGAATTTAAAGCTAAAATCCAACACAAGAATAGTTTATTCACAACAAGAGTTTATACAAAATGTTTGGGACGCAGAGGTGTTTCCAAGGCACCAGGGCTGGGTTACATTACTGGCCAAGGACTACTGACGTGTTCTCGTCGAACGTCCTGGGCAACAGGTCCCTTTAGGGTCCTGGCTGTGGGTCAGTAGGATCGCAGATTCCTCCGAAGTCGGAGAGTGTCTGCCTGTACGGCGAGGAACCTACCAGTCTGCACACCAATAAGCCAGACATGGGACAACGGATACTCACGCAAACCTCAGGTCCTGTATGACATCACACTGATGTTGGACAACAGGATGCCTTTATCCGACATACAGGACTTCGCTTTAGAGCTCAAGCCAACGAACACAAGCAAGCAAGCAAGATATTGATCGTAAGCAAATACAAAGAATTTCAAATATTCACATTTTGATTAGAGAAAGTCAGCAAAATCCTATGGGATTGAATTTAATTTTATGCCCAATACGCCGTAAGGAATGAAAAAGTGTCCTTTACTTTTTCATTTTTTTTTTATAAACCATGTAAAATACAAATGTGTCTTCCCGCATATTTTTTGTTTTACTGTGTACATTTACTTTAATTTACTCTACTTTACTATATTCATTAGTAGTAAAGTAAAGAAACGTTTTTAGATGCCTTGAGGAGGACTGAGCATATGTTGCATATATCTCTAAATGTATAGACCAATCGGCACTCTAGAAGTAATGAAGTCAATATCACGTGGACCGCCTTTACTTCCCAAGATATTTCATGATAACCTATTTTAGCCTGACTGGACCATGGTCAAGCGAAGACCAGTTTTACGAAATCGCTTAGATTTGGATTCGGCCACCGGATCATGCTAGCCACTGCGACACAGCGGTTCCCTACATTCAGTTGTCCGGTAGATTTCGTAAACTCTCGAGCATAACACACACACACACTTGTTACTCATTTTTTCTCGCTAAAATTCGGGTGTCTGTTACACACGAATAATAAATTACAGCTGGCGCATGCGGCTTAGGGATAGCGACAACAGTTTCGTAACCCGACATACGAGTTAGAAGTCAGCTGCACGCGATTTGGGAACAGATCATATAGAATTATTTTCATATTTATATGAGCGTCAGACGTTTGGAAAACAATGGAAAACTACTTGAAGTAAAAATGATTAGAAAGTCGCAAACAGTCAATAAATGCTGACGTTGTTTGCAACTTGTTGTAAAGCACATACAGCAAACTTCATTACTTTGGAAAGTCTATAAAGATTTTGTTACAATTTCACAGAGAACATTTGCGGGAAATTGAATGTGCATTTATGTTCTTAAGTGTCAGCTATTTCTGTAAAATACATTTCGCACTCTTGCTGTTAATTTGTTTTGACTTTAAGTATGAAGTTGATGTTTGTCATTGTAACTTTTTTTTGTTTGAATATCCCTTACAGAACGTTGCAGTCAACAGCAGCATTTTTCAGCTGCTGTTGATGTACTAGGCAAGATTACGCTCAGTAGTTTGCCATTGCTTTCTGGGCGACCGGCTCACATACCCCGTGAGTTACCAACGCGGCGAGAACCGCTACCGATTCTCGCGCAGGTTGCGTTACTCACGAGAATATACGGGATTGCGGAGAAAGACGTTAACGCCTAGGCCAGGGAGGAAGGCTGTAACATTTAGAGTCTGAAAATTAATTTGAGAAAATGTTATTCTACAGCAAAAAATCTCTTGGTGCTGAAATATGGGGACTCTAACAGGCACCCGTCTCTGTTGCGAAGGGGTTACGAATACAATTCGTAACCCCGCATTCCGCTTTCGAATCACAGCCGCTGGCGATTTGGGAGCAGACCGCTTGTGTTGGTTTCCACATGCCGGTCGTTCAGAAAACAATGAAAAACTACTGAACGTAAAACTTGCCCAAGAATCACAAACAGCAAGATAGTTCTCCAGCTGACTGCCACGGCCTACGAATGTTATGCAACAAACAGACAGAAAGCAAGTCGAGATTTGTCCATTAACGCGGACAACATTCTAGTATGTTGAAAAATTAACGGAGGCCCTGGAAATGTTGCCTATTAAGCAAAAGGCAAATTGTCATTTACCACAAGATCTTCCAGACCTAGAAAGAACATTAATCAGTTATGTAGCTGACATAAGGCAACAAAGCATGGGTGTGTTTTGCTTTGAAATCCAACATAAGGAGATAGAACTTTATAAAATCTCGTACAGACAGCGGTTTTGAAAATGACACGGTCTTTCAGTTCATTGAAGAATTACTGTCGCGCAGCAACTTCTAGATCTCGAATAGACGTTTTGGAGTTTCAAATGTTCGTATCAAATTGAGAAAAGCACGTGTTGATGGCCTTGTACGGAGATAAAGCGGTGACCAAACACTTTGTCAGCAATGCTCTGTGGCAAGATACCAAGACCGACAAGTGTAAATAATGTGCTTATACATGCAACTGGATACGGGAAGTCTCACGTCACCATCATCTTATTATTTTGCGTGTAGTTCATTCATTCATTCATTCAGTAGCATGTCCTTTGCAGAACCTCGCTCCCATAACAACCTTCCGGAAAACTTCTCGATCACAAGCAAGATGTCCCGCGTCTGATACACCCATCTGGAGATCATCCGCCACATCCTGCACCCATCTTCTCTTTGGCCTTCCTCTTCCTCTCTTCCCAGGCATATACCCTTCCATTATTGTTCTCTCCAAACTGTCGTGACGTTTCAAGTGACCAAAATACTTCAATTTTCTTTTGCGTGTAGTGCAGGTGGTGAAAACGCCGCCTTTCATAATTTTTATTAGACTCTACAAAATTAATACAATTTCCATAAGATATACACGTTGACATATGTGCCACATATATTGAAAAACAGAAGATCAACAGATTTGACCACCCCGTTATAATGCAACACCATAAACTGCCATAAATAACTCTTCAAAATCTCTACAATTTCTATAAGATATACACTCTATGAGATAGTGGGACTAACACCTCGTGCCACGTATATTGAAAGAGAGAAGATCATCTAGTTTGGCCATGTCTTGGAATGCAACCAACACTTGTCCTACAACAAAGAACATCTCCTACGAGAGCAAGAGGACGCGCAAGAAGATAATGGATTAACGACATCAAACACACAGAATGATACTATACAGAGCCACGCAACGGGGCCGGTGAGCCATTTATTCCTCCCTGCGATGCTTGACGGCAAATGTGAAAGATGATGATGATGGTACACAGCCATGTGTATGCATAAGGAAGAATGAATTAAGCACTAACCATTGGCTGGTTAACATATCTTTGAGCAACCTGTCATGGGGTCTCTGAAACCACTGTTCCGTGCTGGTGCTTGATTCCTTTAGATGCCATCACACGTCTTTAACACAGAAGGAAATGGGGAATACCAAATATGATCAGTTTATCATTTCAGACGGCATGATCCTTCTGTTGCAGCCTATATTAGTGGCTGTTGATACACTGATGAGTGCTATCTTACTTGGTAGATGGAATGCGTTTTTCAATATGCCTTGAAGAGATTAGAACAAAAATCGCCTTGGCGAAGGCAGCATTTTTCAAGATGGAAAACATACTTACCAATAAAAAGATAACAATTGGAACGAGAAAAAGAGTGTTGAATTGCTACATAGAACACATACTTGTGTGTGGATGAAACGTAGATAATGAGCAGACAGGCTGAAAATAATCTAATGGCAGTGGATATGTGGTTTATGAAGGAAATGCAAAGAGTACGGTGAAAAAACAGAAAAACCAATGAGAAATTTCTACAAAAAGAAAACGAGAACCGTAAGCTGATTAGAGAAATAAGACGTAGAAAGTCAAAATAGTTCTGAACACGTTATAAGAAGACATAAATCAGAGAACTTTATGACAAATGGCAAGATTGAGGGGAAAAGAACAAAGGGAACAGAACAAGGGAAAGGCAGAAAAGTAAATATCTGGATGGCTTGGCCACGTGGCATGGACTAGACAAGAACACGGAGCTGATCCGCGACTCTGGTGATCGTGTGAGATGGTGAAACATGATCGCCCACGTTTATCGGCATGGCACATGATGATGAAGAAATCATTTATATACTGCACGTAGCTGAATGCATCAACCGACTATGACAGATGTCGCAGTGTTGGCATTTGCTGCTCGGAAGGAACTCTTAGGCTATATTTAAACAAGTTCCCAACTCCCTGAAATACCGAGTCAAGGGTTCGAAATCTGACGATTTGGAAGCGGACCGCTTTGCGATGATTTCGATGGGAAGAGACATCGGCAGTTCAGAAAGCAATCTCAAACAAACAAACAAACAAACAAACAAACACAGTTAGTTCGATGTCCTGTGTATGAGATTTCAGTCAATCTCAGCATTGGCTGTTTGTTATTTACTAGACAATTTTACGTCCATTAGTTTCCCATTACTTTCAGAATGGTCGATTCTCATGCCATGAACATCAACGCAAAGGGAACTGTTTCCAAATCACATGCAGCTGAGTTCTAACCGTTGTCCCAGTGGCAAATTACTCAACGTAAAACTGCCTGGTAATTCACAAACAGAGAGTCCAGAGTAATGAAGACAACAGAGTCCACAATAATAATGACGAGAGTACAAACTTTGATGACAAGAGAGAGAGAGAGAGAGAGAGAGAGAGAGAGAGAGAGAGAGAAAGAGAGAGAGAGATAGAGAGAGAGAGAGAGAGAGAGAGAGAGTCCAAAGTACTGATGACGAGAGAGTTAAAAGTAATGATGACGAGATAGTCAAAAGTTATGATAACGAGAGAGCCCAAAGTAATGATGACGAGAAAGTCCAACGTAATGATAACTAGTGTCAAAAGTATCTAAATGTTTTGTGATGAGTACCTACTTATGTTTGTTATTAAATTGTCATATTTGTAACAAATCTGTCATAACATACAATCTGTACAAATTATGATGTGTACTTTAAACGAATGTCCATGTTACCAGAAAACTAAGCTAACTCGAGTATGCATTATTCACAAGTGCATATTATGCGCGAGATGTTGTGGTAATTCAAATCTCTCAACTCTAAAGATTTTCCAAAATCTATTCACGTCCTTTCCTTAAACGCCATGGCATGTCATGGGCGGTATCGAATTTCCCAAAATACACACGAATAGATTCAGAGAGTAAAAACACGATTTTGTACTGATATTTTAATTATCATGTTACTTATTATTCTTTTAAATGCAATAACCTTGAAAACGCTGCAAGTGATATATAAATATACCAAGAACAAAACGTTAAAGAACATGTTATATTTGTGACGAGGGCTATGAAAATATTCGGTATCGAATAATCTTTCTTTCATTATTTTGAGAGGCTGCTTGAGATGCGGAATGAGTCGGCCAAAGTTGATTACAAGAAAATGCGACTACGCTGGAAAGTTTAACACATTTTTTCAAATAAAAGAATGCAAATCAAGTTACTTTAGTATTCAGCATTTAGAGATGAACATGTAAATTCATGTCAGTTAAGTTTCTTCAACAAATGAGCATTCTTGCTTTCACAGTAAACTATGTATTTGGAGCTTTCGCTCTTTTTCCTGACAATTGCTAGGATTGTTTAGTGTGTAGAAAGTGCCTCTATCTACGGGGATTCACAGTAACAAGGACTTCACTATGCGTGCTTGTATTTCAACTTAAAGGGTTTACTTCTTTTACTTAACTTAAATTATAAGTATATACCACGTGATACAGGGTGTATTTTTAATGGCTGTACTTCTTCTTCTTCTTCTTCTTCTTCTTCTTCTTCTTCTTCCTCTTCTTCTTCTTCTTCTTCTTCTTCTTCTTCTTCTTCTTCTTCTTCTTCTTCTTCTTCTTCTTCTTCTTCTTCTTCTTCAGCAGCAGCATTCCGAGTCATTGAGGTTCTTTGCCGCAGATACAAGCCGTCTCTATTCATCTCTCTGGTTGACCTTCTCTTGCCAGTCGCTGATTCCAAGTGCTTGTAGGTCTGTATGTATATTATCTCTCCACCGTCTTCTTGGTCTACCTCGGGGTCTACGGTCATTTATTTCCTGAGTGTAAGCGAGATTTGTTTCCCTATTATCTTCCATTCTTTCTATATGCCCCAGCCATTGCAGTCTATTGGCTTTCGTGATACCAGTGATTAGCGGGGACTTAAACAGATTGTGGGGTGTGGATTTTAATTCCTGAGAATGGTTCGTTAAAATGTCTAGGGGGTTTTATTGATTCTCTGTCACTGGTAAGAATGCAGGGTGATTCGGGATATTTACCACAAATCCCAGGAGGAAAGAGTTCCATCCTTGAAACAATGGCATCTGTGTGTAGGTTTCCCTTCCCACTTCATCACCCTTAAATTAACTATAGATGCTAGAAGGATATTGATTGCTCACTACATATAAACAACCACTTGTTGGACACCACATTTACTTGATGTACACAACACTTTTGGACAAACAGTTCAGGTATTAACTCAAGATCTGCAGTTACATATATATATAGGTGTAATAAACACTATGCATTTTCAGACAGGCATGGGAATGATATGCAGTATTACAACATAGTACCCAGTGACCCCAGAAAACCCAGGTTATTACAAACAACATAACAACCACAAATTGGGTCTACTTTCATTTTCCCTCATGATTAAGGCAAATAAAGATATTAAATAGAACCCAAAATAACATGTTTCTGACACCTTTTACCATTCTCTCATTGTTAAAAATAATGAGTTGGTGTCAAAATACTATACCATCTATATACCATTGGAAAAAAACTACTGACCTGTTACCTTCAGAAAAAAAAAAACCAACATATAAACAGCATTTTGTACTAATTAAATTAATTAATCGAGTCTATCTCCTGGTGTGCGGTTAAGAGTTCATCTTTGCTGTCGATTAGATCCTTTTCCCATTATCTGGGTACCGAATTAATGCACTCAGTTATGTTCTTACTATTTAGTCACTGGTAATTGGCTGGTGCAAATCATACTTTATAATAGAAATTACACACAATCACAAATCCCTCCGCGGGCTAGAATATTCGAGTACTCTGTTGCAGTAGGCTCGGTGTCTTTTTTTGAAATTTGGGGCCTCAGGTTGGTCTAACTTTCCGGAATTTCCACTTAAGCTCTGCAGAAGGTACTTTACCATCTCACCATACATGGTGCCAAGTAGACGTCCATTCAGCTTCTCTGCTTTTAATATCAGAATCCCAAGTAGTTCAACAAAGATTTTACACCCACCAAGTCGCGAGTCTATAACCCATGGCATTTAGGTTGACATTAGACCAGCAAAGAGTTAGTCGTTGTTATCTAGTCCAGTGTAGAACTTTATATGACTGAGAGGCATCTCATGGTAGTATCTGTGACTAGGGCCACAATTGATCTATACCTACATATATGCACAGATGAATGAATCCAGCACAGTAACAGGTTTGCAAACAATTGGATGATTCCTCTTGTTGCTGATGTAGAGACATTTAGCTGCTTTTATATGGTCTTTTATCTGATGGTGTTCAGGGTTTGGAACCTTGAGGTAATCTGGTTTCGTAGTTATGTTTCAGATGATATTAAGTTTGTACCTTGGTTGTATTGGCTTATGTGGTTCAGTGTCTTCTCCCATTTTGAGTTGGTGTTCATAGCTAGAACTTGGGGTTGCATGGCTGGAACCTTATATTTGACTGTGGCAGCTGTGAGATGTTCTTTCGAAGACTTATCCATTGTGGATATTAACTTGGTAATCCAACCAACAGTTGAAGGGCTTTCACTGTTGCTAGTTTTAGTAACTTGTAGGATTGTCCCATAGTTTCACTGATTTTGCTGAGTGATAAGGCTTATAGGTGATACTTCTCAGACGTAAAGCAGACGATACACTGTGGTCAGTTACTCTGTTGATCTTCATCTTTGTAGATTATTAGATCTTGAAGTCCATCCTGGATCTTCGTCCTAAAATAGGACTTAATCACTCACCCAATCAGTTATCTTCAACTTTTCTGTTGCTCGCTATGGAGCTATTGAGCGCCTCAGTAAACATTGAGGTATTGCTAGATCCAGACTATGGTTTGGACATTCACTTTATGGCTGTTGACCCAGGATCCAGTGTTAGTGATATAGTCCCACCAAATTCAACCACCACCTGCTTCTCTTCTATAGAAAAGGGATGACAAGAATACAACACTAGCATTAACCTACTGTGTTATGATAAAAGGTTTACAACACAATTACAAACACAAATACAAAACACCAAGGGGAGAAGGGGAAAGGAGTGGGTGTCCATGTTCCACTGTCCCTCATTGCTGAGTAGAGCCATTCTGACTCTTCATAGTGAGTAAGGTATTTTCTCACTTATATTTTGTTCTGTTGTTACTGGGACTATTGGATGGGTGAAGTCATTCTGTCCATCCAACATGTTGATATTGTCTCTCTCATTACTTGAAGAGAATAGCCTATACAGAATCCCTGTGGTTTCTAATGCCGCGTCTTCATTTCGGCACTATAATCATCACTAGGTCAAGACTATTCACCATTGGCTTCTTAAGTACTGACATACATATGAATTCTTCTATCAACATCCTCATGTCCCAAGGTGCAACATTAAAATGTATATTCCCACAGTAAAAAGTAACAATCAGAACAGAGAAAATTCTCATACCAAAAAAAAACATACATGTACATTTCTCTGATATTAAGTACATGATAATCATACATAATAATCATAATGATGATGCAGGGAGCCTAGGTTTTTGAATTATCTTCATGAACTAAAACATCCATTGTTTTCCCCCACTGCGTACAGCACATGAGGATAGTAATCACTGTGATATGTTTTGCCAATGACTGCTATTATTCGGAGGGTATTTATAAGAATAACTTATGCCGCATGGTCCAGTCTTCTGAATATTGCAAGCAATTTATTCACATCAATCTTCGCTTCTGTTTCTACTACGGTGAGGCGATGCGGAGTGAATCCTATCCGAACATACATTTACATCACGCGTTTAATTGTTCATGAATTTATATTCAAACATGGCCTGTCCCTAACACTATTTTATGAAATGATTATATGTTCACCCTCATATGAAGTGGTTACTAATCTGTTAACAAAAGAATGGTACTAAAATTTAGCACTATATTTCCAAGTTACAGATTATAATGTGGCAAAATATTTTATCCCCTGACTAAGTACGAGTCAGGAATATGCGTAATCATTTGTATGTCCCCGCATGGATAAAACACCTTTCTATAGTACATAGATTATTTGCCGATTTCTAAGCATAAATAGTGAGATATTGTTCACAGTGCCTAGAAGTTTTAACATAGGAATATGAAATTGACAGTTCTTTACTATGAAGCATGAATCAGGGGTCTGCTCCTACATTGAGAAAATCTCTAGAATGTGTTTCAGACATGAGAGTTGATACTTTACAGTACACATAATATTCATAGATTATAAAGTTAGATATAAGTTCATAATGCCTATAAAAGATATTAACATAAGGATTTGAAATTGTAAGACATAGGAAAAATTACAGCGTGGCGCCCACCTGTGTTTCCTTAGTAAACATCATCCAGCCTGGTTTAAGAGAATTGTAACTAATTCTTAATTAAACATACTGGTCTAGGTAATACATAAATATATCTTAATCATGTAGATAACATACCAATAG
The DNA here is from genome assembly GCA_014155875.1 of Cepaea nemoralis. Lineage (NCBI taxonomy): Eukaryota > Metazoa > Mollusca > Gastropoda > Stylommatophora > Helicidae > Cepaea > Cepaea nemoralis. Next base: position 28,902 of record JACEFZ010018735.1, on the reverse strand, counting down.
CTTGAAGAGAATCATGGTTTTAAAAGGCAACATGCCTTCTCCCCGAAGGGAAAACTTTTACATGTCTGTTCTTTGTGTCGTACTGACCAAAATGGCTACACTGGCCTTTGTTTTACAATCAGTCGACGACTGTTGGCCAGGTATGTAGGCCAAAATAAGGCCAAATTAATTAAGCTGCCACGGTCCGTCTATCGCTGTTTTATTTTCTCCTACATTAAGTAAGTTAATTAAACAGTAATTGTAAGGGTTTGTGTATTTTTAAGGGAGTCCATAAATAGGAAAGGGTAGGGACGTTTTTATTATACCACACGCCTCCCCAATTTAAGCCATTTATTTCTTTTAGAAAATAAATGGTCAAATAGTACTCTACAATTTCCGTCTTTACATTGACTCACCTAGTATCCATCCCTTTGTAATTTCCTACATTACTTCCCTATGTTAGATAATCTATCAGGGCCACGTCCATTTTCTTATAGTCACGACAACTGGCATAACCTTAATGGCTTACTTCCCTTTTAGTGAAAAAGTGTAGCACCCTCTCCACTGTTGTCAGCTATTGTTTGAAATATGAGTGGTTATCTGATAATTTGTTACTTTCAAGTGCTAGTTTGTCTGCATCAAACCGACTTTTTGAAACAATTGAGATATCATCATTAAGCTTGATTTCTCTCTCATTAGATTATCAATCTTGAGATTATGTTAAAACCGACGGTTAATTCTGCGTCTACTGATAGCATATTAAACTCGCCCGTCTCCCTGTAAGTTAGACGATTGTTTTAACTATAGATCTGATATATAAAGGAAGCTAAAGATGGTTCCTGTTGAAATACATTTTCATCCAACACATCATGTGTTTGGGTTATAAGTCGAGTTATGGGATTTTCCGATCAGTTTTGATAACTACTGATTAGAGTGGTGTCCCTTTCTCTTGCGGGTTTACCCGGAGAATCTCGTCTAACATGTAAACAAGGTCCAACTTTTCTAGATTTCCGTTCTGAACCGAATATTACGGGGAACATGAATCTATCAGAAATGAAGTAATTCTTAGCTTACTTTCTCTGCTATTCCTTCTAATCGAGATCTATTTTACGCTAGAATCCTTATTAGTAATTCTAAGCTGATGTGTTTGAGTTTCACTCTGTATTTGTTGCTTTGGTGTTGAATTACGAGCAATTTTGCGTCGCTTGGCGTACATTGATCGTCGTCTGCCTCCCTCCAGATTTTTAGACTATTTTCAACTTAGCAACATACATTGTTATGTAGGTTCAGACGTATTGTCTCCTACTATATATAATCAGTTCAGTGAGAAGTTAAAAGCCCCTTTTTGTGATTCCTGTGATAGTCTTCCAGACAATCAATTTGCTGGTTCACTTTCCAGTTATGGATGTGGATTACTAGTCTTAGTAAAATTACTGTTACATCTGTATATCCCTCTCATACTGGCGTCTCCTGAGTTGTGTCCTCAGGATAACAGGTAAGGTACTCTTAATGTTTCTCTCCAGTTTTGTTTTCATCCGTTTAATACGTGGAAACTCTGGATTTATTTAGATTGACTAAGGTCTATCTTTGAACTGTTATATAATTTACTAGCTGGATTCCTGATTGAAATTCCTAATCTAGTAACTATCAAGCAATTCTTAAGCTGTATGCTCCAATTTGCTTGGTTTTTACACAGCTATTTTCCATTTTTCTAGCATGGGTTCACTGTATAAGTCTTAGGCGTTTCCTCTCTCTTTATGTCAAGGGGTTCGTCCTATCTATAAACAGCATCTATTTCAAGAGTTGTTTATTTAATTGTTGCTTTTACTGATTCGTATCAGTTATTTAAGCTAATCTCTGTTAGTCTGGATCTGCTTTCACATATTTAATGCTGGCATATAATCCTAGTCAGAACTGAGATGTAGAAATCTGTTTCGTCTTGCGACTGATTTCTGATTAATCTACCTTTTAGTAGGCTTCGAGCATTATCTAGAATTTAGTTACTCGGTTAGTTTTAAAGAAAATACAATTGAGTCGCTCGCCTCTTTTGTACTACTTATGTTTTTGCCCTATTTAATTCTTCCCTTATGAGAATATTAATGTTAGTTAGGCAATTACTGAAATAACTTTACGTAAGCGAATCGCTAACTAAAAAGTTGTTTCTCTCCTCCTTTTGATGAGGACTTCTCATAGTGAACATTTCACTTAATGAGAATTAAACTGTAAATTTCAAAGTTAAGGAGCCAATTTCTGAAATGTTCAGTCTCTGACTAGAGACTGGCACAGATTTTTTCCGGTATCTCCTGAAGTTTATTTGAAATTCCAATTTCTTAAGTTAATTCTTTAATTATACCTTTTACATACCTATACGGTCTGTTTCCGCTACCATTAATAATGGAATCGGGGTGGATAATTTAAAGAAATACCTTATACTCTGTTGGGTCAGTAAGTGAGTTGATCAGTTTCACTTACATCACCAGGTGAATATTTTGGTTTTGACCCTCATTAACATATGGGCCATCTGAGTTAGTTATTAATAACTACTCATATCACCGGTGGAGTAGAATAAGTGTCGGTATGGCTTTTCTTCCTAAGTATCCATCATTTATTCACTTTACTTTACTACCGGTGTTGTAGAACATGTTATGTCATATGAAAAAAAGGATTAAATTAGGGTGCCCCTAAATACTGCAAATTCTTACAATATTCCTTCCCTTCCATTAACCATGTCTACATTTTTGCAAGTGGTGGTTTTGGCCTTACCATTAATTCATTTACTTTAGTTACTGCTATTTTCCCCTGGTTTAATTCATCTCTCAGGTATTATTTAGTGTACTACTGAATCATTTGTTGATTAAATTTTTCCCTTAAAAAAAATTTATTGGATTTTTAACTTATCTGTCCTAATTATCTATAACATTGTCTATCACTCTCTGCTGCCTTGGTAACTTTTCAATATTACATGAATTATACAAGCAGATCAAGCATGAAAATACAATGATAATCAATGACAAAATAGTTAATTAACACATGATTCATAATTAGAAACATAAACCTTATGGATACATAATATAGTAGTGTGTTCATGACTACACCACTCTTAAACCATTTAAAGAGAATATCAGAGTAGCAGAACCATACCTCAAACATCAAATGGGAATGACTATGAATTCTAAACATTCACTGAATTACTTATCTTATGTGAGTTTACCATCCCAGAGACCTTACTATTGGAGGTTCATTACTGGACTTAGTTTCCCATCAATAAGATATAAAATATGAGTTTTTAAAAAAAAATCTCATACCCAACAACCAACTACCTGATGCATCTGCCAGAATCAAGATATTACCTGTGAACAGTTTTGTACCAAAAAAAACCTATATTTATCTGAGCCATTATGGTTCATATAACACTTGACTCAGCTCATACTAATGAGTGATTAGGTCTGTTACTAACACTATAACATTCTGAAGTGACTTGGTTTACCTGCGAGAGGTTTTCCCTGAATTCATATACTCACAATAATACACCAATTGTGATGTTTACCATGAGTTTTAAATTCACGGACTACTCCACTACTAGGTGAAGTCCGTACCGGGCGGGACCACACTATGTGGGGTGTGGATTTTAATTCCTGAGAATGGTTCGTTAAAATGTCTAGGGGGTTTTATTGATTCTCTGTCACTGGTAAGAATGCAGGGTGATCCGGGATATTTACCACAAATCCCAGGAGGAAAGAGTTCCATCCTTGAAACAATGGCATCTGTGTGTAGGTTTCCCTTCCCACTTCATCACCCTTAAATTAACTATAGATGCTAGAAGGATATTGATTGCTCACTACATATAAACAACCACTTGTTGGACACCACATTTACTTGATGTACACAACACTTTTGGACAAACAGTTCAGGTATTAACTCAAGATCTGCAGTTACATATATATATAGGTGTAATAAACACTATGCATTTTCAGACAGGCATGGGAATGATATGCAGTATTACAACATAGTACCCAGTGACCCCAGAAAAACCAGGTTATTACAAACAACATAACAACCACAAATTGGGTCTACTTTCATTTTCCCTCATGATTAAGGCAAATAAAGATATTAAATAGAACCCAAAATAACATGTTTCTGACACCTTTTACCATTCTCTCATTGTTAAAAATAATGAGTTGGTGTCAAAATACTATACCATCTATATACCATTGGAAAAAAACTACTGACCTGTTACCTTCAGAAAACAAAAACCAACATATAAACAGCATTTTGTACTAATTAAATTAATTAATCGAGTCTATCTCCTGGTGTGCGGTTAAGAGTTCATCTTTGCTGTCGATTAGATCCTTTTCCCATTATCTGGGTACCGAATTAATGCACTCAGTTATGTTCTTACTATTTAGTCACTGGTAATTGGCTGGTGCAAATCATACTTTATAATAGAAATTACACACAATCACAAATCCCTCCGCGGGCTAGAATATTCGAGTACTCTGTTGCAGTAGGCTCGGTGTCTTTTTTTGAAATTTGGGGCCTCAGGTTGGTCTAACTTTCCGGAATTTCCACTTAAGCTCTGCAGAAGGTACTTTACCATCTCACCATACATGGTGCCAAGTAGACGTCCATTCAGCTTCTCTGCTTTTAATATCAGAATCCCAAGTAGTTCAACAAAGATTTTACACCCACCAAGTCGCGAGTCTATAACCCATGGCATTTAGGTTGACATTGGACCAGCAAAGAGTTAGTCGTTGTTATCTAGTCCAGTGTAGAACTTTATATGACTGAGAGGCATCTCATGGTAGTATCTGTGACTAGGGCCACAATTGATCTATACCTACATATATGCACAGATGAATGAATCCAGCACAGTAACAGGTTTGCAAACAATTGGATGATTCCTCTTGTTGCTGATGTAGAGACATTTAGCTGCTTTCATATGGTCTTTTATCTGATGGTGTTCAGGGCTTGGAACCTTGAGGTAATCTGGTTTCGTAGTTATGTTTCAGATGATATTAAGTTTGTACCTTGGTTGTATTGGCTTATGTGGTTCAGTGTCTTCTCCCATTTTGAGTTGGTGTTCATAGCTAGAACTTGGGGTTGCATGGCTGGAACCTTATATTTGACTGTGGCAGCTGTGAGATGTTCTTTCGAAGACTTATCCATTGTGGATATTAACTTGGTAATCCAACCAACAGTTGAAGGGCTTTCACTGTTGCTAGTTTTAGTAACTTATAGGATTGTCCCATAGTTTCACTGATTTTGCTGAGTGATAAGGCTTATAGGTGATACTTCTCAGACGTAAAGCAGACGATACACTGTGGTCAGTTACTCTGTTGATCTTCATCTTTGTAGATTATTAGATCTTGAAGTCCATCCTGGATCTTCCTCCTAAAATAGGACTTAATCACTCACCCAATCAGTTATCTTCAACTTTTCTGTTGCTCGCTATGGAGCTATTGAGCGCCTCAGTAAACATTGAGGTATTGCTAGATCCAGACTATGGTTTGGACATTCACTTTATGGCTGTTGACCCAGGATCCAGTGTTAGTGATATAGTCCCACCAAATTCAACCACCACCTGCTTCTCTTCTATAGAAAAGGGATGACAAGAATACAACACTAGCATTAACCTACTGTGTTATGATAAAAGGTTTACAACACAATTACAAACACAAATACAAAACACCAAGGGGAGAAGGGGAAAGGAGTGGGTGTCCATGTTCCACTGTCCCTCATTGCTGAGTAGAGCCATTCTGACTCTTCATAGTGAGTAAGGTATTTTCTCACTTATATTTTGTTCTGTTGTTACTGGGACTATTGGATGGGTGAAGTCATTCTGTCCATCCAACATGTTGATATTGTCTCTCTCATTACTTGAAGAGAATAGCCTATACAGAATCCCTGTGGTTTCTAATGCCGCGTCTTCATTTCGGCACTATAATCATCACTAGGTCAAGACTATTCACCATTGGCTTCTTAAGTACTGACATACATATGAATTCTTCTATCAACATCCTCATGTCCCAAGGTGCAACATTAAAATGTATATTCCCACAGTAAAAAGTAACAATCAGAACAGAGAAAATTCTCATACCAAAAAAAAACATACATGTACATTTCTCTGATATTAAGTACATGATAATCATACATAATAATCATAATGATGATGCAGGGAGCCTAGGTTTTTGAATTATCTTCATGAACTAAAACATCCATTGTTTTCCCCCACTGCGTACAGCACATGAGGATAGTAATCGCTGTGATATGTTTTGCCAATGACTGCTATTATTCGGAGGGTATTTATAAGAATAACTTATGCCGCATCGTCCAGTCTTCTGAATATTGCAAGCAATTTATTCACATCAATCTTCGCTTCTGTTTCTACTACGGTGAGGCGATGCGGAGTGAATCCTATCCGAACATACATTTACATCACGCGTTTAATTGTTCATGAATTTATATTCAAACATGGCCTGTCCCTAACACTATTTTATGAAATGATTATATGTTCACCCTCATATGAAGTGGTTACTAATCTGTTAACAAAAGAATGGTACTAAAATTTAGCACTATATTTCCAAGTTACAGATTATAATGTGGCAAAATATTTTATCCCCTGACTAAGTACGAGTCAGGAATATGCGTAATCATTTGTATGTCCCCGCATGGATAAAACACCTTTCTATAGTACATAGATTATTTGCAGATTTCTAAGCATAAATAGTGAGATATTGTTCACAGTGCCTAGAAGTTTTAACATAGGAATATGAAATTGACAGTTCTTTACTATGAAGCATGAATCAGGGGTCTGCTCCTACATTGAGAAAATCTCTAGAATGTGTTTCAGACATGAGAGTTGATACTTTACAGTACACATAATATTCATAGATTATAAAGTTAGATATAAGTTCATAATGCCTATAAAAGATATTAACATAAGGATTTGAAATTGTAAGACATAGGAAAAATTACAGCGTGGCGCCCACCTGTGTTTCCTTAGTAAACATCATCCAGCCTGGTTTAAGAGAATTGTAACTAATTCTTAATTAAACATACTGGTCTAGGTAATACATAAATATATCTTAATCATGTAGATAACATACCAATAGCTTGAAGAGAATCATGGTTTTAAAAGGCAACATGCCTTCTCCCCGAAGGGAAAACTTTTACATATCTGTTCTTTGTGTCGTACTGACCAAAATGGCTACACTGGCCTTTGTTTTACAATCAGTCGACGACTGTTGGCCAGGTATGTAGGCCAAAATAAGGCCAAATTAATTAAGCTGCCACGGTCCGTCTATCGCTGTTTTATTTTCTCCTACATTAAGTAAGTTACTTAAACAGTAATTGTAAGGGTTTGTGTATTTTTAAGGGAGTCCATAAATAGGAAAGGGTAGGGACGTTTTTATTATACCACACAGATCATAAATGTCTTTGTTGCTTCTTCTTTTCCACTCTCCACTTTGTGTTTCCCTAATGGGCCCAAAGATGCATCTTAAGACTTTGTTCTCAAAGGTTTGTAGCAAGGCTGGACACACCAATTATCTGCATGAGGCATATCCGGGGCTACCTACAATGACGGATAGGCATAGGGTCCTTCAGGCGAAATGGCACCTGAGAGTTGCCGCAGACAGGGATCACCCGCTGCATGCAGCAATGGATATGGTAAAGGGTCATAGACTAAGACGAGGCAGGTCCTGGATGGCACAGGCAGAACTTTCTATAAGTCAGGTGTGTCATCTAGAGACAATTCAATCGTGAAAGAGAGTGGGTTGAAGTTCCGGATGACATGACGGACTGGCACAATGTAATAATAACACTGGGTCGTGAGTGCAGAGAATGGGCAGCGGGCCGCACTGAGTTTGACGTGCAACAGCTGATCCAGAGCAACACACATCAAGGTGACATAGTCATCTACACCGATGGGTCAGTAGGTGAGAAACAGACGTAGTGGGGCTTTATTGCAAAGGTCTAATGGGCGAGTCTTGAAAAAGGAGAGCCTGGCATATGAGACTACGACCTCCAGCATGAGAATGGAGGTGGAGGCAGTAACAGCGGCATTCCGGTGGCTAGAGGAGACTACTGCAACACACGTTGTGTTCATTACGGATTCAAAGAATATGCTTAGCAAGGTGGAGAAAGGAATGTTTCGTGTGGAATGGCTCTCGTCGCTTCAGAGGTCACAGATTGTGAGAATTGTATGGATATTTTGCCCTGGCCATGCGGGTGTACGGGGGAATGAACAGGCTGATAGGCTAGCAGGGAATGCACCTCTTGGTGGTATCTTGCCTATGGACAAGGGGGAGGTGGTCGTGCGCTTGTGGGACCAGGTGGAGAAGGCGGAGGAACAGATTGAGAACCCATATATGGAAAGAATGAGATTGCGGGGGATCGGCAGGGGTTCTGGAAGAATCTCAAAACTGAGAGGGAAGACCAGGAGAACATTTAATCAGATAGCGGTGGGAACGATTAGTAGTATGACTCTTCGCTGGCTGTTGAACGAGGGGACTGAGCACGTATGGGAATGTCCTGAGTGCAGTGATGTCGGTTCTTGACTCAACTCAACTGTAGCAAGGCTTCGTCTCCTTTAGTTGTACTCCAGGTTTAGTAGCCATACAGCACAACTGGTCTGATCAGTGTTTTGTATATTGTGATCTTGGTGTTACGAGATAGCGCCTTTGATTTTAGCAGATGTTGTAGTGCATAGCATATCTTATTTCCAGAGTTGATTCTATCTTGTATTTCTTCCCTTATAATGTTGGAGCAGTTGACGATTGTACCCAGGTATTCGTATGTTTCCGTTCTTTTAATAGTCATATTATATATCTATTCGTATGTGGCCAGAGTTTTTAGCCGTTCCTTCTATTTAAATTACCATATATTCTGTCTTATCTTGGTTGATAACCAGGTCCATTTGTTGAGCTTTTTCCTTTAAGTGAGTCATTATTTCCAACGTCTTTTGTTCATTATCCCCTATAATATCTATATCATCTGTATAACCAAGCAGTCTGGATGTTCCTCCAGAAGCACATTCCTCCTTTACCTTCCTTACAACTTTCTCTAGAGCCAGATTGAAAAGGAGCGGCGATAGTGCATCACCCTGTTTCAAGCCAGATGTTATTTGGAAAGGGTCTGATGTCCTGCCTTTATATGTTACTATGTTATAAGTATCTTCCATGCATGTACAGTGTTTGAAAATATTGCCGGTCCAAGTTTTGTATTTACATATTATGTTGCATGAACTTTACAGAGGGTGAATTCAACACTTGTACCGGCAATATTTTCAAACACTTTTTTTTAATGTTGCATATCCCTTACAAGACGTTGCAGTCAACACCAGCATTTTTTACTGCTGTTAATGTACTAGACAAGATTACGCTCAGTAGTTTGCCATTGCTTTCTGAGCGACCGGCTCACATACCACCATAAGTTACCAGCGCGGCGCGAACTGCTGCCGATTCTCGCGCAGCTGCGTTACTCACGATAATATAGGGATTACGGAGAAAAACGTTAACTCCTAAGCCAGGGAGACCGGCTTTCAAATACTGCACAGTCATTAACAATCCATCCATCATGTGCCATGCCGATAAGCGTGGGCGGTCATGTTCTGCCATCTCACTCGATCATCAGAGTCGTGGATCAGCTCCGTGTTCCTGTCTAGACCTGTCTCTTGTATTAAAAATACACCCTGTATATTCCTCTTCTTCTGCCTTACATCTCCAAATGGAGCAAAGGGCCGTACTCAGCGGCGTACCGGGTCTGTAAAATGTTGGTTGACAGGGCACAAAACTAAAAAAGGACATAAATATTAGTAACATAGGCCCTATATCTTATATTTAAAGAGGCCCAAATCATCAAGGTTCGACATGACGCACTTACCCTCGGGTAAGCTGACATCCTGGCCAGTCCACCACTGTCGACATCCAACTCACGCCAAGTGCTTTATACACTATTTCATTGTTGGTGGAGAAACCCGGCACTATAGCCATTCGGCCAGCCGCTCCCCGCTGAAACACTAGTCGTTGATATTGTTCAAAGGTCGAGAACGTTAGCCAATAAGCGAACAATAATAAAACAATATCAACGACTATGTACTTAGTATTTCAGCCAAAGTATTATTTGTTTGTTGACTTCATTTAATATATAACTCTGAAGCACGCACTTGGCGAGATGCAAAGACATATCTCAGACACGAAATCGTTAAATATTTTGTTTATCAATCAATGCTGTCATGGATGCAACTGTTTACTCTGCTGACATCCCTCTGTATATTCATATCTGACTGTTGGCACACCTGTGGCCACACATTTCTTATTTGGCACTTTTAACAGCTGAATTGGACTCAGCAGTTGTAGAAAAAGAGAACCTCTGAAAACTGAACTGAACTCAACGTTGTACCTTCTTGACAACAAAGGAGTTGTGTTTTAATATTATTGTATAATCTAATGTTCTTTCTTTAGATCTGTTTGTGTTGTCCTGCCCCTGATGAAGATTTATATAATCTAAACGACGTTTGTTGTGTCCTATAATATTTATTTTTAATTTATTATTTTATTATTCTATATTTTTTTTTGATTGTATCTTTTTGGGGAATTTTCACTCAGTGATCTATGTTGTTAGCAGAGTGTCTAAGATCGCCGGATTCTCCTTCGGGAGACCCGGGTTCGAATCCTCGGTAAAGTGTGGATTGTTTTCTGTCGGGGGCAAATAGAAAACCTGCACAGTGTGTGGCGACTGCACTAGCCAGGCGGCCTTAATTCCTGATGCTCAAGACCCAACTGTCTTACACGTCAAGGTATAGGGTGTGTTTTTAATGACTGTGCAGTGTTTGAAAATATTGCCATTGTCTTAGTTTTGTGTTCACCTTCTGTAAAGTTCATGCAACATAATAGGTGAATACAAAACTTGGACCGGTAATATTTTCAAACACTGAACAGTCATTAAAAATACATTACTGTATGTCTGTGAATGGGCTACATACTGGTTTCCAAGTCAGCAGAAGGAGACTTGGAAGAGAACAACCTTTGTTGATTTTCACAATGGCGTGAGTGTTGGCCGTTCAAAAAGCCTCGGCAAAATACTAAACGTAAAAATGCTTAGGAAATCAAACACAAATTTAGTTGTATATCATTTACAGGACGTGGCAGTCAACCCCACGTTTTTTTTTCTTTTTTTTCCGTTTTTTTTTTTTTTTTTTGCTGTTTGTGATTCTTGGCAAGTTTACTTTCAGTAGTTTGTCATAGCTTTCTGAACGACAGGCACGCATACCTTTGTATTCGAAGCAAATTAAGACGGCCTGCTTCCAAATCGCCCGCAGCTGTTTTTCGAACGGGCATGCGTGATTACGAATTGCATTCGTACACCTTCGCCACAGAGTAGGCTGAATACCACAAACAGCCAATAAATGCTGGGGTTATTTCTGCGTCCCGTAAGAGGACATGCACCTAACTTTTCTGTATAACTGTTCTCGATCTGTGGATAATTCCTTCTCACTATCCCTGCAGTTATCACTTGAATAAATATACAATTGTATCTAAAGGAATCACATTATAACACTTTGTGACCAGATGTAACATTTTGCAACCAAAAGTACATTTTTCAACTCACAAACTTGGGAACGAACGAACGGACTTTATTTTCAAAGGGTAAAAAATTGGGCACGCAGGCCCGTCTTAAATTCGGCCCTTCCAATCACTCATCTTTCGTTCACCTATAGTGCATAATACATTCACATTGGGGAAAAAAAAACGTTGTCAAAAGGATGTTGTAAACAAAAACAATGCATATTAGCATGTTATGAGACACATTCGCCACCCACCTATCTACCCACACACCCATCCGCCATCTACCCACACCTCCTCCCCTCCACACACACACACACCCTACCCGACTACACACACACACACAACCAGGCACACATTCATGCTCCCACCCATCCATCCATCCCTCACATCCCACCCCCACACACACCCACATCTCCCACTCACCACACTTCCCCACCACCCATCACCACCCATAAATCCCCCACCTACAGACATCTCCCCACCCACACTCACATATCCTTCAGCCACCTACACTCACCCACCCACATATACTCCACCACCCAACCACATACCCAAATCACCCAGCCAAACACACATCCCCCAAACACACATCACACACCTACAAATATCCCCGCCAACCCACACATCTCACACCTTCCCATACACAAAACACTCACCCACTCACATTTCCCACACTTGCACAACCCCCACCCACACAATTTCTCACACCCCACCCACACACATCCTCACCCATCCCCCAAACTACACACGCTCACCCACCCACACATCCTCCACTCATTAAGACATCCTCCACCCACCCACCCATCCCCCCATCACACATCCCTTAACCACACATTCCCCACCCTCACACACCCTAACACACACATTTCCCCAACCATACACACAACTCCCACCCACACATCCCCAGCCAACAACACATTCCTAATCCACAAACACACCTCCCACCCACTCACACCCCACCACCTACATATACCTCCAAACACATCTCCTACCCACACACATCTTCCCACCCATACACTCATTCCCCACACACATTCACCCACTCACGAATTCATCCCTCTATCACTCACACCCACACATCCCAACCATAAAAACATACATCTCCCATCAAGCCACCCACACTCACACACTCCATCCATCCATCCAAACACACAACCCCCACCCTCACATACATCCCTTACTCACCCGCACATCCCACACCCAATCACGCCTCCGCAACCCACCCACACACCCCTCACCAACACACATCTCCCCTCTCACACAAAACCCCACCCATATACACATCCTACCCACGTCCCCACCCACACATCCCTCACCCACACATCCCTCACCCACACACACACACACACACACATCTCTCCACCCATCACACACCCACCCATACATCCCCCACCTACAAACACTCTTACCATCAACACATACATCCTCCACCCACCCATACACACCTCCATATACAAAGACATATCCCCCGCCCACACTCATATACCCACACGCATCACGCCACACCCATCCCCCAACCCACACACATCCCCACACACCAATTCCCCCACACACCCATTCCCCCACACATCCCTCATCCACCCACCCACCCACCTACATACACATTCCCCACCATCACAACCTCCACCCACTAACACCCTCACACTTCCAACCATTCACCCAAATATCCCCCACCCACACACACATCCCTCACTCACACGCACATCCACCACCCACACACACACATCCCCCACCCACACACATCCCCCACCCACACACAAGACCCCCCCCCCCCACATACACACCCACACATCCTCACATCTAGACACGTGCATGACTTGAATTAGCAGTCAGCGCTTTTTCCAGACAATATCAGAATGTGGGCTAATTTACCCACCTCTGTTGTGTTAGTTAAGACTAACAAAGCACATCCTAAATATTTTATCATTAGCCTGGCGACCTGTGAGTTTAAGGCAGGCGCTGCAACTAATAGAATGAAGGTAGACACCATTTGGTTCAACGTGGGGGATACAAAGTTACCAGACTAGCCCCGTTTGTAGACAGCGTGGCGACTAGTTGCTGAGAGTGGAATGCAATAGGGCATAAGGGTTAAAGAAGAATAACCGGACATTCCTTTGGTGTTATTTACCAATTAAATTTCCCTAAGGAGAGATTATTGTCGAGTCTAGTGCTTCTATATTGACGTAGATAGACCTTAGGTTCATACTAGAATGCGATCAGCGTTGCCAGTAGTGGGTTCTGCTCAATATTTAAATCTCAAATCCCGAAACAACCAAATACATCAAGAGATTATTCTGTTTCATTTAGGCTGAGGACAGGTTATGTTTTAGGCAGTCAGTCATGGAGTTTTGAACAGACAAGATGATTTTGTGATTCAGTGGAGTTTATACAGACTTGTTCTGGCTCTCTGTTAACACGGGTGAGGGAAACTTGTTTGTAGTGGAACCCTGTTTGTATCGGGCACGATCGGCAGTTCAGTATCAGTCTTTATGTCATAATAGTGGTTAGGAGTTCTCTCATATGAAGTGACATGTTCATGAGATAATTAATGGTCGTCTCTACTTTGACTATCGCCAGCATTTAGGGAAAAGTATACTTATCATTTCTTAAGTGCCTTCTTCTCTTATTCAAGATGTTTTTCTGCATGTATTCCTGTTGTTCTCCCACTTGTATATATTTATATTCTTGGGTGTGTGTGAGAGAGAGAGAGAGAGAGAGAGAGAGAGAGAGAGAGAGAGAGAGAGATACACATGTAGTAAATGTAGGTGGCTCTCGGCCCTGAATGAGAAGTTATTGCCGGTGGATTGTGATGATGGCGCTCTGAATTGGAGCTATAACTATAAATAGACCAATGGGTGGTTGAGTGTTCTACTGAGTATGAGGCTCGGTGCACGAAAGGGATGAGACATGTCTTACAGACTTTAATAGGTGATTGCCTATGTCACGATGGATGTGTGTGGGTGAGAGGCACATCAAATCATAGGCGGGACAACACACAACATAGGAAGTATAGATTTATTTTGCGGCTATTAAGATCTTTAATGAGTACACGCAGCAGACAAGAGTCTGGCTGACTTGCTCTTAAGTAGTCCACAGTTTCCTTTTCCTTTTCCTCCAATTAGTTTAGGAGGTTTAGTAAATGTTTGTGTTTGTGTCTGTTAACACAGATGATGAGTGGTAGTCAGTTGGTACATTTGATGCTTCCAAGACTGGGAATATCCCTGGCCTAAGTGGTGCAGTCCTCAGTGGGTGAGGAGAGCCTTCGTCTTATATTGCCATGAGGAGCAGAGGACGTTCTTTAATATTTGCCCCCCAGGACTGCCATTGCCACACGAGAATGAATTACGTGGCATGACAAACCCATGTAACCCCAATAATCATACTAGACCAGTGGCCAACGCCTAAACAACAGCTAATCATCAGTTCAACACCAGTTAAACAACCGTAGAATCACCGTAGATCTACAGTTATCCTTCCACACGGGAGTTTAAACAATACATAATCAGCAAGAGGAACATTTAACACCAGCATTTAGATTAGCTGAAGACAGGAGAACATTCATTATTATGTAATTCAACTAGAACTTTCTGACAGTTCACATGTGATTGATATTTGTCCAATTATATATATATAATCACCGGGCGCTGGAACGCAAATTATTCCTCCCCACGACGCTTGACGGCAGAAGTGGAAGATGATGATGATGATGATGATGATGATATAAGTTGTGTATAATGTTGTTATATAACCTTGCGATGCTCGTGGAGCATATACTTTTCCCCAAGTTATTATTACAATAGTATAATATTCTTCTACTGTGTTATTCCGTTTTTTAATCAGAGAAGTGTACTTTCTGTGTTCAATAACAGTGTGATTGTGCTACTTCATTTTACAACAAAATCCAGAGAGTTGGTGGCGGGGAAACAACTCGCTTGGAGTTAATCAGAGTGATCGTTATTTTCTCTTAAAGCAGTGATTTCCCTGTGCTCCCTTGGCCTTCTATTAGAAAACCGGACTTATACCTAGTGGAATCTTATAATATATATCTGTTTTATCACTAGGGAGTCTTCCGAGCCAATTCCTGGGTTTCCTATAATAGTTGGCAACTGAGAATTGGGGACATCGATCTCCCATGTCTATTTTTAAATACTACATCAGAGTTGAAAGCAATGATTGTAGTAGAGTGGGATACTGTACAAACAAATGGAACTGAACAGGTTAATCTAACAAGTAACAAATAGATGTACATTGCTTCGTACAGAATGAGCTCATCTATGTCTTTAAGTATAGTTGTAGGAGGCCAGCATCTGATCAGTACTTAAAACAGCAGTGTCCAAGGGAGCAATTGTATTGAATACATTAAAATATAGGATTACCATAAAAAGCGTTGCACCCAAGAACCTAGAATCTAGAATGTTCTATTTCCCGCCTAAGTGTCTGATTTCTTCTATTTCCATGAATTATTTAGACGTTCTAATGTGGGGGGGGGGGGGGGGGGGTCGGTTACAGGCTTCATTTTCCCCCTAACGTCATACTACTCGGGAATTTATATTTTATTTTATTTTTACTGGGAGGTTCAGAAAATGTATGTCTTGCTCTTATTGTTCTCCTGCTTTGATCTCAAGCTTGTCCGTACAAGTATTCATACTTCTAATACATTGGACTGACTTTCGGGTGTGAATTAGCTTTCTCTATTTTTCTATAGCCTTCAGGCGAACCCACTACGATTTCAGAGGTACTCGTAATTTAAGTCCCCAAGTCAAGGACAAGAAGTCAACATTTTAGTCCAAATGACCGATGTGGGGGTTGAACACGCTACTTCCGCATCAGCACACCGGATATTTAAGAACGAGCGTTCTTATCCATTCGGTCATGCCGATCTTTCTTGCTTCTATGTAGCATTGTCTTCGTGTAGCACCCATTCAGACAAGCTTCAGTAGCGAGCTGCGGTATCGCTGTGGCTACCGTGCTTGCATGCCGACTCGATGCTCATTCATTTACATGAAAGCGCGTGAGTTCTATCCACACACCGTTTTTTTTTAAAGTTGCATATCCCCTACAGGACGTTGTGGTCAACGTCAGCATTTTTTCAGCTGTTGTTGATGCTCTTGAGAAGACCACGCTCAGTAGTTTGCCATGGCTTTCTGAGCGACCGGCTCACGTACCCCACATGTAACCAACGCGACACGATCCTCTGCCGAATCTCGCGCAGGTGTGTTCCTCACGTGGATATACAGGATTACGGAGAAAGTTGTTAAATCCTTTGCCAACCCACTCTGGGTCTAGGCCTTAACTAACCATCCAGTCCCCTGACTCCACACAACACTACTCCCCAGCCCCAAGCTGTCTGCCTCACAACCACACTCGCGGGCTGACGCCTCCTCGACTTCACCCTTAAACTCACTGCCTCCGACCTTCACCGTCTATCTTCTTATTTGCCCTTTCCGGGGACCTACCACCCAGCCCGATTTTACCTCCGTCTATTATTTCTCAGGGCGGGTTCGCTTGTTTATATAGTACCACCTCGCTTAGGTCCATCAGGCCCAATGTTAATGAACCCAGGCATGTTACAGTAACATCATCATTATCATCAAGTGCGCTGCCAGCTGAAGTAGGCGTTCATGTCTTAAAACAAATAGCAGTCATTGGTACTCTGGATCAATTCTGTTGAAGATATCCCTCCATGCCATTGTCTATGTCCATCCAGTATCATTTCTCTTGGACTGCTTCTGCCTCTCTGCCCATTGATCTTTCCAATTATCACGATATTCTCCAATGAATCTCTTGTCATCATATGAACAAAGAAAGCTTTTTGTCTCTTTCTTATTGTTGTACTTGTATATAATATTCTAGTTTCATTAGCCTCTTTCATACTATTGTTGTTAGATAAGAAACATACAATTCATTAACAAAACATTACGGACAGGACCGATGAGTAATAATCGTCAGTGTCTACCGTAACGAGGTGCGTATAGTAAAACAAGAATAGAATGTGCAAATATTGAAACACGGGCCGAATATCAAGGGCAGACATAATGAAATATAAAATCTTGAACAGAATAGTGTTGAAGAGAAAATGACTAAAGGATATCGATGTTTAATAAATAAAGTACTCTTAACTCTTAGCACATAAAGAGAAAATAGCCAGCTGTATCACATGCTAGCCTGGAAGGTGGTAGACAGATGTGCCAAACGAAGACAACTGTTTAAATGAAAAGGTAATGTCTGAAAAGACCATGCTAGACATACCATTCCCTCTGGGTACTTGGTTCGAATCTGTAGACAATTAAATATCTAACGCCCGTGGAGGAAAGTTGATCAAAGTAGCCCTATTTCAGAGAGTCCATATGTGCTGACGGGAGCCGCGTAGTGGCTAGACGCTCGTCTGTCGGCCTGGTGGTCTTGGGGCCGACAGACATCAGGGTGGATTCTAATTTTAAAAATTGTTCTGGGTTCCCAGGTCGAACCAGCCTAAATGGGTACAAGAAAATGTCTTGTGAAGTAAAGGCGGCCAGGGAGATACAGGCCGCGCCACCCAACGAGTGATGAATTGTCTATAAAAATATGGGTCTACACCGTTTGTCCAATGCGGCTTTATGCGCGTAAAAGGGTTCTTTACTTTGTTTAAAAATCATATGTGTTGCACTGAATCATAACCTGGTCATATCTTAATAAGACTATCCGTAGGTGTGGAGTTCCGTAGCAGGCTTGCAGACCGCTGGTTTCTGAAATAGGAGAGGGGAAAGAAGATCTCTGAAACACGATTCTGGTGAAGATCATACCATTGCAGCGACTCATGGGGAAGTTCTCAACACCAACCCCATCCAATAGTTGCAAGAAAAATAATAATGGTACATGAACAGATTATGATAATAAAGAACAGATTAAGTCTACAATGACAATAACGACTTGGTAGAAAGCGCGTTATGAGAAGAAATAAATTGTAACACTTGGTGACAACTGGCAAGATTGAGAGGAAAAATAACAAGGGGAGGACAGAGAAGTAAATACCTGGATGGCTTAGTTACATGGTATGGTCGAGACAACAACACAGAGCTGATCCATGACTGGTGATCGTGTGAGATGGCGAAACATGGCCGCACCGCTTATCTGTATGGCACATGATGGTGATGATGAGAAAGTATGAGAGGTATTTAAATAATGCAATACAGTAAAGGAAATTAACAAATAAATTTAACACTGAAAAGTAACAAGAACCAAATAAGCAAAACAAAGTGGGTATTTGCAACACAGCAATAATACTCGTATTGCACAGGCAACCTGCGCGTCAGTGCCTCGGACTTCAGGGTAAAACCTCAATCTTCTGGAGGATTTACATACAATAATGCGAGTACTATCTTGCTTAGTCTCATAGAGTGCTGGTCATCCCTTGCAGCAAACCTGGCTTTGTTGTGTAGATGGCAGTTGCTCTTATCAGAATAACTACAGATTGTTGGTAGAAGAATTATATGTTGTCTAACACATGTATGTTAGAACAACTTACTTTACTACAGTCCACATTGAAAAACAAAGTTAACCAGCTATCCCCATAGTTAGTTTAAAAAGTTAATTGCATATCTTTTACAGGATGGCGCAGCCAAACCTAGCATTTTTTTTTTTTTTTTTGGATCTCTTGGCAAGATTACGTTCAGTAGTTTGCCACTGCTTTCTGAACGACCGGCACCCATACCATTTCAGAAAAAAAACCAGCGCAAGGCAGTCTGCGGCTGTTTTTCAAACGCGTTGTGCGGGATTACAAACTGCGTCCGTAACTCCTTCGTGATGGAGCTATCCCGTGCATTATATAAATGCTATCAATGTCAACAAGCATACAAGCAGCCGGTACAGCAAAGATCCACCATCCATCGATCCATCATTGCATATGTTTATCTCACATAAGCCAGATGTCCTGTCTCTGTTGCTGTCATGTATCAGTTATCTATCAATTGCTGTCATGTTAGTTAGTTAGTTAGTCAGTCAGTCAGTCAGTCAGTCAGTCAGTCAGTCAGTCAGTTAGTTAGTTAGTTAGTTAGTTAGTTAGTTAGTTAGTTAGTTAGTTAGTTAGTTGGATGGTTAGTTAGTTAGTTAGTTAGTTAGTTAGTTAGTTAGTTAGTTAGTTAGTTAGTTAGTTAGTTAGTTAGTTAGTTAGTTAGTTAGTTATCTATTTAGTTAGTTAGTTAGTTAAAAGAATCTGAAGAATCTGATCTTTTTTTAATTATGATTTTGCCATCTTTAGTTTTTAGATAGCCTGCTGATGTACTTGTTATTTGATTAGTAAGTTCCTGAATTCTTTTGTGTACTGATTTGGTATTTTGGCTGTTGTGTCGTTTTTCAATTTCTATGCAATTTTTCTCAAGCCTTGCTTCTTTTGCCTCCTTATATAATATTCTGACTTGTCTGTGAATTTCTTCATATTTGGCAGGATTATTTTTGTTGAGTCTTCTTGTTTCCATTAGTTGTTAAATTTCTTGAGTCATCCATTTCTTCCGACCCACATTCTTTAATGTTGGAATAGTTGTTTCTGCAGCCAAACTGATTGAATTCTTCAACATTTCCCATCGATCATCCAAATGTTGAAATAGGATCTCTAGATCAAACAATATATCAAATCTGTTCTTTACTTCTATGTTGAATTTGTTTTGTATTTCCTTGTCATTTCTCAATGTACACAGATCATATTTAGTGTTTCCTGTTATATACTTGACTTTCTTTAACTTTACCCTCAATGTACCTGTAAGTAATCTGTGGTCACTATAACAATCAGCCCTAGGAACTGTTTTTGCAATTGTTAACGCATTTCGAAATCTTTTGCTAATCAGAATGTACTCACTTTGGTTTCTAATCCTGCTATCAGGACTCCTCCATATCCATAATTTTATAGGGTGTTGTTTACACCAGGTGTTTCCTAAAATCATTTCCTGCTTTTTTTTTGTCCAGTCTACAAGTTTGTATCCTGTTTCGTTTCTTTCTCCCAAATCATGGCTTTCTACTGTGATATCCCTCACTTTGATTTCCTACTTGTGCATTAAAGTCACCTAATATGAAGTTTATTTCTGAATGTTTACATTTCTTTAAAGCAGACTCTATGTCAATATAAAATGCCTCTACACTATCTTCACTGGATTCTCCTGTTGGGGCATTTATTTGAATAACGTCTATGATAAAGGTCTGCCGCTTAATTTAACTAGTAGAACTCTGTCTGACACAGCCCAATATCCTTGAACAGATGTTAATGTTTGCCGGTCCAGGATAATTGCTACCCCCTCCTTGTCGATCTTCTCCTCCAGAATAAATAATCTTAAAATCTTCATCTATCTTAATCCCTGCTCCTGTCCATTTCGTTTAGCACATCACTAATATATTAATTTTCTCTCTGTTCATTTGTTGTTTGATCTTATCTAATTTTTGGTCGTCGTTTAACGTCCTAACATTCCATGTTGCTAATTTTAATGTCCATGTCCTTGTCTTGTGATGACCTGTAATTAGACGAATCATAATGGACTAGGGACTTTTAAAGAAGGTAGTTTGCCGTTGCTTTACTTCCTTGGCAGTGATCATACTGACCGGTGATGCTAGCCATTGTTCCTCAGTGAAATAGTGAAGCAAATCAACGCACCAACAAATAAACCGGCCAGTGAAACCAACCAAGGAACCAATCGACTCACCAATGAAGGAAACCAACTAATAAATAAAATCAATTAATCAAAAGGATCAATGAAATCGAGCAGTGTAATGAGATCACTTATCATCATCATCATCATCAAGTGCTACGTGGGCGGTCATGCTTCGCCATCTTACACGATCACCAGAGTCGTGGATCAGCTCTGTGTTCTTGTCTTGATCATACCACGTGGCCAGGTCATCCAGGTAGTTCCTTATCTGCCTTCCTCTTGTTCTTTTCCCTTCAGTCTTGCCAGTTGTCACCAAGTTCTCCAATTTATTTATTTCATAATGTGTCCAAAAAACTGTGATTGTCTACGTAACTTATACCATTCAATAAAACCATTCAGTGAAATAAATCAAATGAAAACAATCAATGAAGTCTATCAATTAAATTAATAGAAATATTGACTCACTTAAAGGAAAAAGCCCAACAGATGGGGCTGGTTATCAACCAAGATAAGACAGAATATATGGTAATTTCAAGAGACGGAATGGCTAAAAACTCTGGCCACATACAAATAGATAATATGACCATTAAAAGAACGGAAACATACAAATACCTGGGTACAATCTTCAACTGCTCCAACATCATAAGGGAAGAAATACAAACTAGAATCAACTCTGGAAATAAGATATACTATGCACTACAACATCTACTAAAATCAAAGGCGCTATCTCGTAACACCAAAATCACAATATACAAAACACTGATCAGACCAGTTGTGCTGTATGGCTCTGAAACCTGGAGTACAACGAAAGGAGACGAAGCCTTGTTACAAACCTTTGAGAACAAAATTTTAAGACGCATCTTTGGACCCATTAGGGATACACAAAGTGGAGAGTGGAAAAGAAGAAGTAACAAAGACATTTATGATTTGTTTAAGTCCCCGCTAATCACTGGTATCATGAAGGCTAATAGACTACAATGGCTGGGGCATATAGAAAGAATGGAAGATAATAGGGAAACAAAACTCGCTTACACTCAGGAAATAAATGACCGTAGACCCCGAGGTAGACCAAGAAGGCGGTGGAGAGATAATATACATACAGACCTACAAGCACTTGGAATCAACGACTGGCAAGAGAAGGTCCACCAGAGAGACGAATGGAGACAGATTGTATTTGCAGCAAAGAACCTCAATGGCTCGGAATGCTGAAGAAGAAGAAGAAGAAGAAGAAAGAGGTTATCAATGAAACCAGTGAATAAATCTATTAATAAAACAAATCAATAGCATAAATCAACGACGCCGTTCAATAAAATCTATGAATAAAGCCAATAAATAAAATATATAAATGAAACCAATTAACAGAACCGATCAATGAAATTTGTATAATCAATTAAACCTATCAGTCCCGGCATCTACAAATTGTATTTGCTTACACCCCTTCTAATCCTAGACAAGAAAAAACAAATAGTTACCGTACTATTTATAATAAATATTAAAGAAACTCATTTTTTTCGTATGATTAAACTGTATTGAATAAACAAGTAAGTACATAGGAAAGAAAAAGAGTGTTGAAGTGCTACACAGAACCTCTACTTTTGTAAGGATGTGAGACGTGGAGAATGAACAGACATGCTGAAAAAATTTAACAACAGTGGAATTGTGGTTTCTGAGGAAAATGCAAAGAATAACATGAAAAAACAGAAAACCCAATGAGCAAGTCCCACAAGAGGCTTAAGAAAACCGTAAACTAATTTGAGCAATTAGACGAAGACAGTCACAATTTTTGGACACGTTATGAGAAGAAATAAACTAAAGAACTTGGTGACAACTGGCAAGATCGAAGGGAAGAGACCAAGCGGAAGACCTATAAGTTAATATGTGGATTGCTTGGCCACATGACATGGTCGAGACAAGAACACGGAGCTGATCTATGACTCTGGTGATCGTGTAAGATGGTGAAACATGACCGACCATGCTTATCGCCATGGCACATAATGATGATGACTTACGCAAGCAACGAAAAACAACACATATCATTGGTATAAGGTGGAAAGCTTTCACATATTGGTCATGCAACTGCTTATGGTTCTTTGTGTTAAAATTGCATTCAGGGAGTGAGCGTTAAAAGGACCAATCAAAGAAATCCTGAATTGAAATCATCAAAGAATGTAGACGCCACGGAGCAAAGGAAGATATTAACTTCACAATGCACTTATTAACCCGTCTATTTATTACCAACCCTCATATTATCATCTCTACTCTTCCGCTTCTTTTTTATACACACATAGGTCTCTGTATATACATATATCGGTGAGCTCTATTTATGCTTATGTGTATTATTTTTTTTTGTTTTTTGCATATCCCTTACAGGACGTTGCAGTCAACATCAGCATTTTTCATCTGCTGTTGATGTACTAGACAAGATTACGCTCAGCAGTTTGCCAATGCTTTCTGAGCGACCGGCTCACATATCCCGTAAGTTACCAACGCTGTTGATGTACTAGACAAGATTACGCTCAGCAGTTTGCCAATGCTTTCTGAGCGACCGGCTCACATATCCCGTAAGTTACCAACGCAGCGAGAACCGCTACGATTCTCGCGCAGTTTACGTTACTCGCGAGAATATACGGGATTACGGGCTTATGTGTATATGTGATATAATAGTACGTATGTATAAGGATTCTTCTTGAATATCAAGAAAACAGGAA
The DNA here is from genome assembly GCA_014155875.1 of Cepaea nemoralis. Classification (NCBI taxonomy): domain Eukaryota; kingdom Metazoa; phylum Mollusca; class Gastropoda; order Stylommatophora; family Helicidae; genus Cepaea; species Cepaea nemoralis. Next base: position 5,037 of record JACEFZ010018735.1, on the reverse strand, counting down.
CAATGGTGATATCAAAGAAAAAGGTGGCACCAAAATGTGAAATAGAAACAGAAGGGAAAATGCTTAACCAGGTGGATAGTTTTAAATACCTAGGGGGCATTTATAACATCAGATTTAAGATGTACAACAGCGATTAAGAGCAGAATAGGGCATGCAAAGGCTGCATTTCAGAAAATGAGGAGTATCTTATGCAATAAGTCACTATCAATGAATGTAAGAAAGGGAGTGCGGAAGTGCTGTATAGAACAGGAATTGCTGTATGGCAGTGAATCTTGGAATGTAAATTAACAAATTAGGAAGATCTTGAAAGCAACCGAGATGTGGTTCCTAAACGAATGTTGCGAATTCCTTGGACTGCCAAAGTAACTAACAACGACTGTCTGAAAGAGGCTAAGGAAACTGGAACATTATATACAACAATAAGAAAGAGACAAAAAGATTTCTTTGGTCATGTGATGAGAAGAGAGGCATTGGAGAACATCGTGACAACTGGAAAGATCGAGGGAAAGAGAGGGAGAGGTAGACCAAAAGAAATGATGATGCTGGACGGATTGAGACGGTGGCATGGAGGAATATCATCAGCAAAGTTGATCCAGAATCCAGAACACCAAAGACCGAGATCTGTGAAGAGACATGAAAGCCAACGCCAGCCGGCATGGCACTTGATGATGATGATGATGATGATCTATGTATGTTTGTTGGTGTGTGTGTGTGTGTGTATGTATGTGTTCGCGTGCCCGCGCACCTGTGTAGGTCTGCAACGGTGTATTCGTGTGTGTATATACACAAGCCTCGGATTGGTATTTTGCCTTATATTTCATTATACTTTTATTATTTTTTATTTATTTACATTTTATTAAATAAGTTTCTCAGCTTCTTATAACTCATAAACGTTTTTATTATATTTTTTTTCTTTCTATTATGCGTTTCCATTTTAATTTACTGTCCCTTCCTAGTTACCGTTTCAGTGTTTATATTCCACAATTAACAAGTGTCCCTGGGGAAGCGCTCACTAATCGTTGTTCCTTTAGTTGTATATTTTAATCGTTTTGTTCTTATGATGAGGATTTCGGTGGAAAAGTTTTGTTTTTTATATTGTTTTTGTTTTTCTCCATCCCTCGAGCTTCCTGGTGATTTTGTTTGTATGTGTTCTTTTTATGCTCTAGTATAAGTTGGACAACAGATCCCTTTTATGGATTCCTCAAGACGCTTGTCTATGAATATATATATGCCCCCAAGCGTTTGAGACGTAAGATGGTGCATGATGGTGGAAATGACCACGTGTTCACATGCACCCACTGTGAACGGACATTTACAGCACAAATTGGCCTTATCAGTCACACTCGCTACCGCCATAGTTAAAAGTTATTATGCCTTTTTAGAGCACAAACTATCGTCTGTCAAGACGGCAAGGTGCCAATGTAATATATATATATATATATATATAATATATATATATATATATATATATATATATATATATATATATATATATATATATATATATATATATATATATGCACTCTTCCGACAGACGGGTCTAAATAGTTCTGCAGTGAATAATTTTATATAACTAACACTAACCCTAACCCTAATCACTTATTCACTGCAGAACTATTTAGACCCGTCTGTCGGAAGAGTGCATATATATATATATATATATATATATATATATATATATATATATATATATATATATATATATATATATATATATATATATATGCCGGCTCCATGGCCGAGGAGTTAGCAGCTTTCTCCGCTAACCCCGAATACTCTCGTCACGTGACGCGACGAGAATTAGCAGTAGTTCGAATCGCAAAAGTGACTTATGAGAGTATGGAAGCCGGTCGCTCAGAAAGTCGTGGCGTGCCTGGTGAGCGTAATCTAGCCTAGGAATCAACATCCAGCTGAAAGATACTGGTGTTGACCTCAATATCCTGAAACAGGATTGGAAACGCGGGGGGGGGGGGGGGGGGGGGGGGAATATATATATATATCATATATAATATATATTATATATATATAGTATATAGTATTCGATATATATCCTATATATATATATATATATATATATATATATATAACGAAGAGTTTACTCGAATGGAAATGAGTTTCTCGGTCATTTACCCCCGAACTTTTCATCCGATCAGACAGCTGGCATATAAATCTCCAATTGACTCACGCCCTTAGAGTAACGACCTACGCGTTTTCATTTGCAAGTATAATAGGAAGTGTTTCACAAAGGGTAAATAAGGCATTCCCGAATCTGTTTACTCCCGTCGTGTGACAAAGCTAGAGTTCAATAACCCGGTACAAACCGGGGGTGTGACCAACCACTGGGATTACTTATTTAGAATTTAGGTTACATGATATATGTATGTATAGAACCGACGGGAATGGAAACGTTATTCACAAGAAGTAACATGATCTGAGAAAAAATAAAAACAGAATCACAAGAAAGAACTCCCAACATTCTCCCTCGTTGACTAAGAACAACATACGAGACTTAAAATAAATCAGGCTCTGCGGTATGTGTTTAATGGATGGCATGTCAGTAAGTGGGGGATAGGGGTGGCGCAGTAGCGTGCTCGCTTGCCTACTGGCACAGTACTCATCTGTTTCGAATCCCAATCGAGGCGGTTGTTTTAACTTGACGTCGGTTCGCATGTCCACACAACCTAGTGGTAAAGGGGCCGAAACATTCGTTGAAGGGGGATGAATAATACAGTTCATCGTCGATGAAGCGGCAGTCAATAAAACACCAGCAGCCACACATTTCTGCAATAAAGCAAAACCAGACATAGCCGGCCGCCATTACTCCGAAAATGCAGTTTACGCTTCAAACAACCGCGGACAGATGTAAAGCATTTCACACGAAATTCACAGATCACAGTGTCGCGCCACGCACTCAGCTTAGTAGCAGGGCGACGGATCCATACACTTTCTGTTCAACATGAGGAATGCAAACTGTAGCCACGAGCATAAACACTCCAGAAGCCTTAACCGTTTAAATGCCTATCCCCCATGTTCGGGACCGGAAGTCTGAATCATTATGTGGTTGAGTGGGCTACAGAAATATCGAAAAACAACAGACGCACAGATAAATAGGTATGTTTTACATACAGACAGACAGATTGATAGGCAGACAGGTATTACGTAGACAGACAGACGGGCAGGTAGACAGGTACTCAGACATGCAAATAAACAGACATAGACAAGTAAGTAATGTAAACAGGTATATAGATCGGCAGGTAGACAGACTTGTAGATAGATTCTTGTAAAGACAGCCAGATCAACTCACAGACAGGTAGATTATTGCGTAGACAGACATACAGACAGATACATCGAGACAGACAGACAAACACACAAGATAGATCGATATACAGAGAGGTAGGTGAGTAGGTATTAGACATACACGTAGATAAGCAGACCGAAAGACAGATCAGTTGACAAACAACAACGACAACAACAACAACAACAAAACTTTATTTTGAAAGGGTTAAGAATTGGGCACGCAAGCCCGTCTAACATTCTGCCCTTTAATCACTCTCTTTCATACATTATATCATTTAAAACATCATTCAAGGCTAACTGAAAACAGCAACAATATAAAATAGGTAGGAGAGCAACCAGCCTGATTTATAGACCAAGAATCATTTAATTAAGTAGTTACGCAGATAGACAGACAAACAAATATACAAAAAGACATGTAAACATACAACAAGACAGACAGACGGAGAAAGAGAGAGAGAGAGAGAGAGAGAGAGAGAGAGAGAGAGAGAGAGAGAGAGAGAGATGTTGTGGAGAGAGCCTATCAGTCTAGACATTCAGACAAAAGAATAATATTGAACGATTGCTTTGTCTCCAAAGTAGGTGTGTAAACATACAGAGAGATAAACAGACAGATAGAATGACAGGCAACTATGTAGGCAGGTACGTTGACAGACAGACAGACAGACAGACAGACAGACAGACAGACAGACATATAGGTAGGTATTATACAGGTAGGTAGGTGTGTACACAGACAGGTCGATAAACAGGCAGACGGATAATTAAGTAAGTATTTAAACAGACAAACAGATCGACAGACTGACGGATATACACGTAGGACAGTATGTAGGCAAGCAATTCGAAAGACAGACAGATACGTAGATACGTATATGTATACAGGCAGGCAGGCAGGCAGGAAGGTAGATAGGTCGATAGGTATTTTAGTCAGATATTTATTTCTCTTTGGCAAAGCTACGGGGATAGCTCTGGTTTCATCCGTCAAAATAACCATATTATGGCAAGTGGAGGTCTAAACACATCAGTGCATGCCACGCAAAGTGCATTAAGTGAACCCGGTTCTCCTGTGCATTTCATAGCACAGTGATGTTTACAACTAGCTCATAAAAGGATCTCGGCTTTTGAAAAGTTTACCGGGAATCCCGCTTCTCACTCCTATTGTCTGGTAATTTGCTGCATATTTTTCAGAAACCACATTTGCGCTAAATGATGAGGGAGGTACTGGGGAGAGGATCCGATCACTTATGGACCGGATGCTCTGGTGTGCATTGAGCATAATCAGACAACTAACTATGGAACTGACTTATTGCTCCAAGCAATAAGGGAAAGAACACTTAATGAATAAGGTCGTGTGTTTTATCAGAACTGGAAGTTCTTTTTACATTCTTGCACAACTGTTATGTGTCCAGTCCTTTATTAGATATGCCTACATTGCACTGTTTCTTCGAAATGATACAGTATCAAAGTCATTACGATATAAATCATGCATTATTAGTGGGGGGTACCGGATTTCGCCCGGCTCCGGCAAATCCGGAATCCGGCCATTTTTACAATCCGCTTCGGCTCCGGCTCCGGTCCAGTTTTGCCGGATTTAGGCGGGTTTGTGTTGCCTAGTCACGTGAATTTTCTGTACATGTTTTTATTTAGGCCACGTCGAATTTTAGGCAATAGCACAATAGCACTTCCGGGTTTTCTATTTCCCTGATGTAAATAAGAAAATTTTTAAGAAAAAAACCCCCAAAAAAA